>JAQQZY010000005.1:41781148-41791167 GCA_030068375.1 Ostorhinchus rueppellii
GAAAGTCCAGACTCTAATTCAGGATGTGATGAAGACTGGATGCAGCGGCCTGATTCTACATCATCAATAATCAGAAACTAATGCAACTATGGATGAAAAAATATCATAAACTTTACTATGACACTACATAAGCATCATGTGGCAAAAAAGTAGTGGCAGTGAACGTCTCCTGGAATTAAAACCAAAGGTGGTGCAGTCAAATATTGCATGTGTGGCCTTTTTTTTTTTTTTTTTCCTTTTGGCTGGGCAGTGGATAATGATAATAGCTCATAGTATTTTAATTTCAGAGCTGATATCTATCCATTTTCCATGTTTTCTTGATTAAAAACCCAAATCACTTCAGTTTTTACATCAATATCTATGGCATTGTACTGACAAAAACAGTGCTTTTAGGCATTCCGTGTTTTCTTTTCCGTCTGTTTTAGTCACATGATACACACAGGAGTTACTTAATTGTATAACTATTGTTTTTGATAACTTTTGGTGGTCTTATTTTTTTTTTCCGCAACTGGACATGGACATTAGGAATAATTACAAATAATTGCCAGTAAGTGTTCTGACATGTTGTTAGTGAGACTCTGTTGGTGAATCCCATTTACTACAGTAGTATCACTCATATGTGAAGTGAGAAGTGTTCAAGACAATAAATCATTGAAATGATAAAACATTAAAGCAGCCGCCAATGAAAGGCTTTACTGGAAAAAAAGTAACATGTGTTACTGTAATAATAATTATAATAATACTAGTATTATTTTTAACACTGATATTCTTATTTGCTCAAGAGGTAACTGCTAGATCTCTGCCAGTACATCATGAGAACATATTTTGACAAATAGAAGGAGAATATTGATAACACAAATAATACAAGCTGTAAATGGCTTCTTGTGATCGATGGATCTGCAGCAAGAAATGAATTGCAGTAGCTGGCTGTAAAATATGTGATAAATCGAAAAATACAACATATGTTTTTAAAAGGATAACACAAGAACACCATATTATATTTGAGATTCTTATTACGACATTACAAAGGAGCCTGAGAGTTGAGTTGAACAGCCTGCAGTAAAAAAAATAGCATGGTTGTCTAGTATGTCCTAATGTGACATTTCATGTGTCACAGGCAGTGTGTATCTAGGAACTGTGTATTTTTGTATTACTTCCTCATTGCTCTTGGTTATAGGTGGCGATGACCTGTGAGCTGTAATAACCTTCTGTCAGGACCGTTTAACCTGAGTCATGGTGACACTGCATGAGGTGGTGTGACGAGAACAGTAATTGGAAAAAAAACCCAAAAAAAACAAAGGCTAAACAAACAGGAAAAAAAGTGAAGTTGAGAGATGAATATATTCCGGAAATGCTTAGTCAATAGGAAAACAAATGTATGAGACGTTGATGTCTTATCTCTCAGATTGTGTGAAATTTGACTGGCTCTAAACTGGCCTTCGGTCCCTCTGGCAGCCTGTGATTGGCCTGGATCCACAGGTTTTCTCAGTGACTCAGTCCACTCAGAGACTTAGAAGCGCTGGCTCTTATGGCGTGTTTCCATAGCAACAAACCAGGGGGATGGGGTGGGGTCAGGAGCCCGTGAAGCACACAGAAACCATTTCCTAATAAACTGTGCTTTATTGTCTGTCTGACTGTTTTCTCCTGTGAAATGTAAACTAAGGCAGAAACCGAAAACACTGCACACGACACTGGAGGCTGAAGTTTGACAGTTTAAAGTGGCTTTACTTTCTCATTCACACGTGTTACATTCACTGTCCTCAAGTTTATGAGTGGACCGCTATCCTTGACCCCACTGTCCACAGACCTTGTATGCAAGTGAAGTATCATTAAAGTGTACACTGGCATTGGTATTCTATTCATGCTGCTCTGCTACGAACTAACCGACTGGAAATAATGTGTCATGCCAGCAAGAGGTTAAAGAAATCTGAAATCGGAGCGCTTGAGAGCTACAGCTTTTCTGCAGTAATAGATTAAAGTATTAAATAAAAGCAAGGAAGAGTCTGTCAGCTTAGCCAGTAAGTGAGATGAGACACAATGTAAACAAATGTGTGCTTCTACATTTGGCTTACAATCCAAGAAGACTGAACGTATTGTTGGATGGTATTAAAGAAAATGAGCCAAACAAACATGACCATCTGTGTGTATTAAAGCTGTTCAGTCAGGCAAGATTTTTCAGAAAACCAAGCAAAATCCATCCAAGCATGGACGTAGTTCAAGGTAGTGCCTCATTTATTGCTAAAAATGTTACTCGCTAATCGCATAGCAAAGTTTTTAAGGATATCTGGGGCTTTTGTATATTATCCAGTTCCAGTCCAGAAAAATGTGATTATCTGATCGTATAATTCAATGCATAATCAAGAAAACAGAACCTATGATGCAGGGGTTCGAATTTTTTTTTTTTTTTTTTATTTTTTAAATTGTGCATATTCCCTGTAATAATATCATATTTCCATGCAATATAGGTGGAAAATGTGCTGGGCTTGCATGATTTCCTAATCCCTGCATTTTTCCGAGTTAAGTTTAAAAAAAATATTGTATTGTAACTCGACATGGGTAGTGATGTAATATGCAAAGCGCAACATCATCGCCTCGCGTGTCCACAGAACGTAAACTAACTGCAAACCTTAATAAAATACTGTGAGAGGATGAAACATGCAGCTCATTTGCCAATAGAAATATCTGCAAAAGACAGAGCAAACTGGTGCCCTGATGTCCTACATGAAATCGGGTTCACACTATTTTGCACCCCATGCAGCTGTACGTTGGAATGTAAGAGAAAATCTACGCTGGAGCCACTTTTCCAGGGTGAATTTGAAAATGGTTTCTGCTGCAGAGATAATAATGTTACATGACCATCAAGTCTATAATGGCCTTGAAACAGACCGCACTTTTGTGAAGCAGGAAGAAATTATTTGAATTTTGACACTTGCGACTCAGGAACGTTTGAGCCATGCTCAAGAAGAACATGATCAGCACTTTCTGATTTAGTGTATGCTTACTTCTTGTATGTTTGCTTATTGTAGGATAATTTCGACATTTTTATTTAGTAGTAGCCTAATTAGAACAGGGTGTGGGAGAAGAATCTTCTTTTTTTTTTTTTTTTTTTTTTTGTTGAAACGCATGTTTTTCCAGTTCCCGCATATTTTCACACCTCGGCACTTTTTTTTGTGGTGCAAATTCCTGCAATTTCACATAATAAACTCACATAAAACGCCTGCATATTCCACTGCATATTCAAAGTTTTTTTGCCTACACTTTTCGGGAGGGACTGATTATCTGTCTGTAGACTTTCTTGAATTTCCACCTTTGAGAATAAATATCATATTAATTAAAACACATTATAAAGTCCAGGGGTGTTGCTTTACAGTTTGACGTATTCTGTATTCAGATGTGTAAATACAGTGTTAGTGAAATATTTTAACACAAGTCCAGAGTCCCAGGTCTGAGCTGTAGTTATGGGGCTCAGTGCCCCAGGACCATTACCCAGTGACCTAAAATAAGTAGTCATACCATGAATGAAAAATTAAATAAAATGTAATTTCTCTTTTTCTTTTTAAGTGTTATTTTGAGAGAAGCCACTGAAGCAAACTGGTAATTTAATTTGGTCTGCCTTAAAGCAGTGTTTTATATTTGTCCAAATGTTGTCAAGTCTTAAATTGTTTTTGCCATTAAAGTGCAAATATCCAATTTTCTTATTTCCCTCATGTTTTAAAGGATTACATCCCACAAAAATCTTCCATTTCATGCTGTAGATATCAGGCGATTGACAGGAAGTAGAGCGTAACATAACTCATCTCTGATATGAAAACAGTCAACAGTGGGCAGGATGAAATAATGAGAAAACAGAAATTTGACGGATGGACCATCTCGCGCTGGTGATTTTCAGGTCTACTGGAAATTGACATTGTCATGATCTGTGTGCCTCTTATTCATTTGTCAAAATTCCTCCAAAGCTGGAGCCTGGCTGGATGGTTACAGAGGTTACAGAGGTAGTGCTGTGACATGTTTATACTTCCATTCATCTACTTGAAGTACATGTTTTTTCTATTGGATATTTAACAAAAAATATCTTGAAAATGTTGAAGACCACTTTTACCGCTTTTTTTTGTCGCATGAGCAGCATCTGATTCAATCCTTTACGTGTTTCTACAATGAGCCTGGTTACATGACCATAAAAGTCCAAAAACTGGAAGTAATCGGATAATTGTAATAATCAGACACACTTACATTCATGTAAGAAATGCAATAATTAATAATCCCTGGTTTGGACACTCCAGCTCATTATCGTATTTCTTTCAGAGTACATACATTCGTACTACACAGTGAGGACAGACATAGACTTCCTGTTCTTGTCTTCCACATATGTTTGATACATCACTTATATTCTCTGTTTTTAATTGTGTTTACACGTGCACGTAAAAGAACGAAATAGCTGAGATGAACCTGTAATTATGCAGGAAGATGTTGGAGTATTAGGGAGAAATCCAGGTATTAATTTGATTTCTCATAACCTGATTACTGCTGTTATCTGATTAAAACATATCAGATTATCCTGTTTATATGATCACTTAAATAATTAGACAACTCTAGAAATCAGATAAGGATCGAAGTATTGGTGTTGCATGTAAACAGGCTCAGTGATGGCATTCAGGCAGTGTTGGTCAATGTTGCAACACTACACTTCCAACTGAAACATAAAACTGAGACTAAAATCATTGCCAAGATGACAGTTTCTGTGTGTTTGTCCAAGATGAAGGCATGTGTGTGTGTTTATGTGCTCGTATAGGAGTCCTTTAGGCTGCTGTCCTAACCTGCTCATACTTTCTACATGAACATAACACTACCAACCTTGAACTCTGTCACAGATTTGTCAGTGCACTAGTCATCGGAGTTGTTGAGTTGACCGGGTAACTTTATCTGAGTTGTTATCTGGCTAATTGACCTGACCTCGCTTTGCTCTCAGCTGAGGCTTGACCATCCATCAGGCTCACTATTAAATGGCATGTGTTGTCTGTTAAGCTCTATCTACATCCGTTTACTATTTCTTTAAATATTAACCCTCCTGTTGTCCTCATATTCTGTATACACCCCGTGTCCTCTGGGTCAAAATAACCCATCTTCATTAAATCCCCAATATAAGCCGCTTAATTGAATTTGAAACGCCAAATCTTATTTTGCTTGAAGAAACCACAAATCCACAAAGTCAACAGTGGGCAGGATGTTCCATTTGGGTCAGATCAAAGGCAGTGCAGTCTGGGAGAATTCCACCTGTCTGGTGTTGTTTACGTCTGATACTGATTAATCTGAGACAGAACTAAAACATTCTCACATGTAACTAACTCTGTGACTGTGACTTCAACTCAATTTGACTGTCAAGTCATTTTGACCCGAAGACCATCTTTGTACCTTTTTGGTACAGCTTACATGGAAATGTGAATAAAGGCAACAACGCACTTTTTCTAATTTTGGGGTCAATCTAGGAAAAGTCATCAAATTTCAAATTGAAAAAATATCGTTTAGGTGAGTTGTTTTTTTTTTTTTGGTTTTTAACCCAGTGTCAGGTCATTTTGACCCGAGGACAGCAGGAGGGTTAATAGAATGTCTTGCAGTTTCAGAATAAGTAAAAAATAAAGGAACTATTGGAGCTGGAAATGAGGCTTGTTAATTTAGTTGTACTAGGAAAACAGGTTTTATTAGTATTCTTAGTAATCGGTATGTGCACATTAACTTGTGACCAGCGTTGCCACCAGTGGCCACAGCAAGCTTCAGGAAAAGACAACTAAGCTTTTAATGCAAGTGTATGTAAAGTGTCACAGATCAGCTGTGGAATGAATCATTTTGTCATTCATTATCCACCACTGCCACATTTCCTTCTTGCAGCTCTATCAGATGCTTCCCTGTCATGTAATGGGCAACCTAAGGCACACGTCTCTGTTAAACACTGAAGGAAATATCTTGTAAACTCTACAGAAAATGACTTGAAGGAAGTATTCAGAACAAGGATATTTAGAATATAACTGGTACAATTTACATGCATAGATAAACTTTATTAATCCCCAAGGCCGTTTGTTTATTTACACATTGCTCTAGCAGTAAAAATAAGTTCCTAAAATACTTTTCATATTTCCATTACACAGAGATGTATAAAGGACTGGAGTAGAGGAGTGCAGTACAAGTACAAGTGCTGTATCAAAAAACTGACTGGAGTAAAAGTACTAAAGTATTCACATTTTTTTGTACTTGCAAGTAGAGGTATGTAAAAAAATTACTAAAGTACTGAAAGTAAAAGTAGAAGTAAAATTACAAGTAGAAGTTGAATGATGCTGAGTGCTCACAGTGTCTGCAGGTAGAAATGCAAAAGGCCGATGGGAGCATGTGCTCTTCTTACAAACTGCTGGAATCGTCCAACGATGAGCCAGCTTCATCAAACTTGGTGACAGATCCATCTATGGCTCTGGCATTAATAGGCTATGGGTTTGGTCTGATCAGAACATTTATATAATAGGAACCAGGAACCATTCAGCACATGAAAAATGTATCAGAGTAAAAGGATTAAATTCATCCAAAATATGTAGTGCAGTAAAAGTGGAAGTAGGAAGAAAAATAATACTCCAAAAAAGTACAGATACTGCATTTTAGTACTTAAGTGGTTCCACTTTGTTACTATCCATCTCTGCCATTACAGTATGTGAAAACTGCAAAATCATAGTTAGCTGATTTATTGCACATGAGTCAGTCTGTGCCAAACTTGTGGTCTAGTATGTTATCTCTGATTTGACGTAAACCAACTTGACAGTTCAGATCACACTGATGTAGCCGTTTAACAGGAAATAACCTGAATGCCCCTTCTCTGTCCCTTTGTCTTTCCTGTGTTACTCCACTGTAGCTGTCAAAGAAATGTGCAAAAAAAAATAAAATAAAATAAAGAAAAACTTAAAAATCAGTAACACTCAGTAGCGTGTTAGACTGCCAGTACTAGCATGCTACCAGATAAATACAGGAGTTGTCTTTCCAGCTGTACTGGTTTAGGGATTAGCAAATAGAGGCTCTGAGGTAATGAGGATTATTTGTATAAACATTTTTGTTGAGTGTGGTATTATATTTGGAGGATATATAAAACAGGAGGGATTTTGTGGTTAATACATGTTTGATTCACTGCATCCTCCTAAATTTTTCAGCTTTAGGCCCCTCTGAACTGGCCTCTCTATAGACAGTCTGCACCAGTATTTCATCTGGAAAACCTTTATTTTACCAACATTTTAGATTTGTTTCTAGTGAAAAATATAATAATAATAATAATAATAATAATAATAATAATAATAATAATAATAATAATAATCAGTGGAGAAGCAGGATGATGACTTTGAACAAAATATTGTAAAAATCTTAGCAATATAACTGTTGAGCTCCACAGGAATCTGCCTCAAATTACATTATATTTTAAAATAAAAGATCAAATAAGGAAAATGTTATTGTAGTAATTGGTTGCAAAGTCAGTTTTCTAGGGTTTAAACTCTAGTTGCTTTTTCATTGGACGTATACAAAAAACTTTACCGATATTTAGCAAATGCTGAAAAAACTAAAGTGTGTAATGTCATGTTTTCCATTAAATTAAAAATTAAACAAATGAGATGATTTGTTTATTTATTATTATTATTATTACGGGGTTTCACTAGAATTCATTCCATAAACATGGCGACAGACATGAATATCTATTGTTTTGAATCTAGAATTCTCGTTATCCTTTTATCTTGTGCTAAATTAAAAAATGATTTCCTCGTGTGCCCACACATACTGCCCCATGTTTTTTTAAAACTCTTTTTCTTTGCTTGTTCTAACATCCATCAAGATCTGGGTTTTATTTGTTCATGTTACTGTAGTTGCACAAAAAGGTATTTCCATTGCAGTTTTGCATGATATTTCAATTTCGCTATACCTGGGGTTAAAAAAAACCCTCCTGTAAGCACAAAAACTTGTCATTGAAAAATTAGTTTTGGCAGACTTGTCGTTTTTCCCATTAAGCAAATTTTTATGTGTAAGTTATATTTGCAGCAATTTGAGGGTCAATGGAAAAGTGACTACTGCTGCAAATGTCTGCAAACATGTCTCATGCTCAGGGGAAAAGCTCTGATCCTCAAATCACCATTGCTTCATGTGGTTAACTTTTTGCTGGAGTTGCAATCTTTGCAAATGTAATCACAAAGCACAGAGAGTATACACTTTCAAATCTGCCAATAAGCAATTGGAGAACTGACAGTTGTAAACTGGCCAAATATAGAGCCTTTTATTGGTCTGGACAATTAGTTGAGTAGCATAATCAATCTTAATTTTGAAATTTCTGAATAATTCACTGAGGTTTTTTGTAAGAATTCCACAAGATCCATGAATGTATTTTCTGTATTTTATAACTGTAATGTGCCTGTGTAAAATATCAGTGGTTTTATTGAAACGCTATAATTTTTGTACGATGTTGAAGCCTGTAAGGAACTGAGAGAAATGACTGACAGAAGAGGCATTTGTGATAACACTGCATAGTGGTTTAATCTGAAAGTGTGTCTCATTGCAGTCAGTTAGAAACCTGTCCTCAGAGTATTTCTAACGGCTGACCGGGCTCACCCCTCCTCGCTGAGCTGGTAATTACTGGTTAAACCACACCAGTGGAGCAGACATCTGGCTCTCTGTTCACTTGCGCTGCTGAGAAAGAAAAGTACCTGAGCGACTGATGTGTCAAAAATAACCCCTCATTATTAACCCTTCTTTTTTTCTTTTTCCACTAATGTGTCATCGACAGGCCTTTATTGTCTGTAATGTCTCTTAATACGTTAATACGTTCTGGTTTTGATGCGCGGGACAGTGGTTGCCAATGATGTTTCACTGAGACCGAAACATCACATGAAGTGTTTCAGTTGAAGTCAGAACTGAAACAACACGCACAAAGACTCACGGAGACAGAGATGCACAGACTGTCATTGAATCAAATCATCAAATCCAATCCAACTTTATTTAGAAAGCACTTTAAAACAACCACAGTGGACCAAAGTGCTGTACAGAACACTAGAAACACAATACAAATTAATAAAAGCATAAAAGAAAAATTAAGTCATCATCATCAATTAAACATCTCACGCCTCTAGAACATGAAATACACAAGTTGTCTGTCCGTCAGTGAAAATAAATCTCACATAAAAAAACAAAAACAAAAAAAAACAGTGTCAATTTAACTCTTAGACAGTTGAATTTAACTCTGTTTCAGATAACATTTGGTTTCACTCAGAATTGGAGTAAAATTTACTCTATGGCCAGTGTCCAATTTTCAGAGTTAATTCTACTCAATTCAGTGTCAAAATTAACAGTGAAATGTGTAAAAATATTTAACTTTGGTGCTTTCACACTGCAAGAGTAATATGATTATACTTTATAGAGCTATTTTTTTACTCCAGGTTTAGTTATAAAATGATTCTGTAATGTTTTACTAGTTATTTCTCTGCAGTGTTATTTTCTTCATTAGTTTACACCCTATGCTAATATCGAAACAATGTAGAATTGCAGGGGTCCCTGAGGAGGGGGGTCTAGAAGTCCATAGGATTGTTCTATGGGTTCTAATCACCCTAGAACAGGGGTGTCCAATCCTGGTCCTCGAGGGCCAGTATCCTGCATATTTTAGATGTATCACTTTTCCAACACAGCTGATTCAAATGATAAGCCAATCATCCAGCTCTGCAGAAGCCTGAGAACGACTGTCAGGTGTGCTGGAAGAGGGAAATGTCTAAAACATGCAGGACACCGGCCCTTGAGGACCAGGATTGGAGACCCCTGCCCTAGAACATGCTTTTCCTTTGGTAGAGTAAAGTCCTCACCGTTTGTAAAACAATTAAAGCTTCATGGTGACAGTCAGGTTTGGTTTTGTTCTGCTACAGGTTTGACTTATGGTGTCACATTAATAAACTAGAAAAGCACTCGGAGAGCGCAGACCTCCGCCAAGCTTATTGTGACTCCCATCCAACAGTCGTACTTTT
>JAQQZY010000005.1:41792034-41803005 GCA_030068375.1 Ostorhinchus rueppellii
CAGAATGCAGGATTTCTTCCGGATCATCCTCAAAATGTAATCAGTTCTTTCTTGTGCCATTTCCAACAGTTCCTGAAAATTTAATCAAAATCCGACCATAACTTTTTGAGTTATGTTGCTATTAAACAAAGTAACAAACAAACGCACAGTAAAACATAAAACATAACCTCCCTGGTGGAGGGGGGGCACATAAAAAGGCCAATAAATGTGTTAGACAAATTAACCTAAATAAACATCAACAAACCCCCCTTGAACCCCTGCTCATAAAATAGAACATAATGAGAAAAAATGTCAAGTACCCACAATGCAATGCAGCAGACTGGCACTAATTGTCACTCTGTAGAGTTGAATTTTACACTGCATTTGTGCAAAACTTTACACTAACTTTTAACTCTACTGTTAGAGCTGGTTTACTCTGTATAGAGCTATAAATACTCATTTTTGGTTAAAATAGTTTGACTCTGAAATATTGACACTGCATTTCTTACTGTGTACATGTTCAAAAGTATACTTAAGCTTGGAGGACTTCCCTCTCTCACTGACTTGAAACATTATCATAATAAAAATGTCGTTAATAACTATCAAGATAAATGTCAATAAAAACTTTTTTTTTCCTGAGTGAAAGTTAAAGGAAGCAGACAGATAAAGTGATTATTCATGGTCATGATTGTTGTTGTTGTTGTTGTTGATATTATATTGACAGTGTAATTAGTTAGTTAAATATCAACATTTTTTTTAAAAAAAAAAAGACAGAATAGTGGAATGCTGCAAAAAAACAAAACAAAAAAACAACCACATAATGTCATGGGCGATCCCCTTTAAATGTTTTTTGCTGTGAAGTACAACATAATTAAAGTTAAAGAACTTATCCCTTGAACGGTCTTTTCTAAGAGCTGACATTTTCCAAGTACAGGGACGATGAAACTCTGCAGGAGTTGACAGAAATCACACTGAAGGTGATTTATAGGAATTAAGATGCAAATGGACCTGGGAAGACAACAGGGGGTAGAAAGTTCAGTTTGATTTTCATTTCAGGTCAAGTCATCTTGTGTGAAAGATAAGACCAGACTTTTATCAGTCATAAAGGGATTAAGATATGACCCCTGCTTTGACGTCGGCTGGTAGATCAGTTATGAAGATGTGGTATTTAGGTGTTGTCTGGTTATGATGTTGGACACACCCACAGAAACCACATAGTAATGGTGTTTTGTGAACACTACATGATGGGAGGAGTCCACCAGGAACAGTAAGAGGAGTATGACTGCAGGTTATTGGTTCTCAGCTTCAACCAATAGGATATGAATGGAGTTCTACTACAGTTATGTCGATTTATAGTTACAGATGACAATGTGCTGGACTTTCTACCATACACTTTTTTTTTTTCAGAGTTCACAAACTTGAGTTGACTTTGCAATTAAAGTGTTTTGTGTTATCGATGATAAGGGGTTGAGGGGGCATCAGTCAGACTGAGCAGGTAATTATATTTTCCCTTCGTTTCCTTCCTTCCATTTGCTGTTTGTCTTGAAGTGTGAATGTGTGTGTGAGAGCGTTATTAAGCATGGTTGTAAAGGGTAGTGTGCTTGGAGGATCCAAATTTAATACATTCAGGTAAAAGGACAGACAGAAACATGGACTGAAAACGCAAACGTTGACAGAGCTGGATGAAGCCGGGGCCAGAAACCACTGCATGTCACAGGCAGATGGAAAACAGAAATGTCAAAGACAGAGCTCATGGTCAAAGACAAAATGCTGGTCAGTTTACCGAGGCAGAGGCGGGGTCGGCACTGGGCAGTCGGGTCAGGAAAAAGCGCTGGAAAGTCTGGTGCACTCCGAGAACAATCAGGCAAAGAGGAGCTGAAGTGCTGGCCAGCTGATTAGGGACAGCTGGGTGCAACAGGTGAAACTGATGTTGTTGATTAGGTGTAGCAAGGTGAGGGTGGGGACAGCAGCAAAGCAGACTGTGACCTCAGATCCCACCCCTTTCCTCATCATCTTTGCTTTGAATAGCTGGGTTTCCTTTACAGTTTTCCACAAAATAAAAGTATTATTTGTATAGTTTCAACAAAATAGGTGTTTCCATTAAAGAGTGTTTGGCTTTTGATGCGTAATTCTGGTAAAGTCCTGTCCCGCAAATGTAATTTTCGTAAAATACTGTACAGTTCTCATAACACGCTGGTTCAAGGAAGATGGACGCACTGAGTTTGATGCCAAACCTCCACAGTGTTGGTGCTGTAGTGCCGGTTCATCTACTGTTATTGCAGTGACTGACTGAAAAAAAAGAAGGGAACATAGAATTATCCCAAGGTAAAGTCCTTATTTATGGCAGCGGCCATGCAGAATGGATTCATGGGAGAGAATTGTACATCAGGAATTCACCAATGAGTTGTGGATCCAAAATTTCCGAATGACCCAATGTTTAATGACCTGTGGGATGTTATTGAATCTCTCATGGCACCAGTCTCATCATGCCCCCGAGAAACAGAAACAAGAAGCACCTGTTCTGAGTACAGGGTGAGAGGTGAACCATTTGGCCTGAGCCGTGCACAGATGTATGAAAATGGGCAACATGTGTTTCCATTACACTTTTGTGCTATACTTCTATATCGACACGTCTCAAAAACCACCTCATGAGAGCATAAAAGCTTCTTTGCTATCTTTGACAGTTTTTGCGACATTGTAGTTTCCATTATCAGTTTTCTACCGTGCACTTTACATTGTGTGCATTTCTGAGGGTAATGGAAACCCAGCTGCTCAACCAGTCATGCAGGTGAATGCAGCACGTCAATGCAGCAACACACACATAAAGTATGCATGTATACGTAAGCACTCTGGATAACTAAGAAGTCTTTTTGTGTGTATTTGTGGTTTGTGAGTGGGACTGACATCTGTGAGTCATGTTCCTCTTTTCATTCATGATCGCATGAGGCAGAGCGAGCAGTGTGATGTGAAAAGTGGTGAGAAAAGCAGATTGATAAAGGACGAGACTGGAGAAAACAAGGAGAATATCACAGGCTGATGGAGGAGTTATTCCTGTTGCTGGTGCTCTGTGTGCTGCATGCTGGGTAAAAACATAGCAGTAAGTACACTGAGATCACAAAGTCTGCTTAGTGGCTGTTTGTGTGCCTGTTATTTTAAGATCAAAGTGTCTTGTCCTGCACTGCAGAGTGTTTTTCTGCCCCTGTTGCCTCTCAGGCTGGTGGAACTGGGAGTGATGGGAGCAGGAGTTCAGGGTCAAAGTGCATTTGTGAGTTTTGAAGAGATGTTCAACTTTGATGTGATTTATTTTCATGTACCACAACTAAGGAGGTAAATAAAAGTTCTGCAGAGTGAGTCACACATCTTTGCAATCTGCTTTCTCCTCTTTTGGTGAGGTGCAAGAAGCAGGAAGTTGCAACATTATAAAGATTTTTTTTCTTTTTCATTTGAGAGTTATTGAGTGTTTTCAGTATAGAGAGAAGTTCAGAATTATTGTCAATAATTGTAACCTTTCAGGTGTTTTGCATATGTTCATTCAGATAGATCAAGTAAATAAAACGGCACAGTTTCATTTCTCTACTTTTGCATGATTTTTTTCATGCTAATCAAGACAGGATGTCAGTGTGGGAGAGGTATAAATGGGTCTGTAGCGCCCCCTAAGCTGTCAGTCAATTAAAAAACAGCACCTATAGGCGATATATCCTGCCATTATGAGACTAGTGACGTTTTTAATTTAAAGCAAAAGAGATGGAGATTGAAGCGCAGACCTTATCGATCTGAGTTTCCTCTGAAGCTTTTCCTGGTTGTCACAGTTAAAGTTTTGCACATCATCGCTCTTCATTCCTTGCTCCTTCGTCTTGGTGTGACCTAAAATCTTTCTGGTCAACCAGTTTAAAGTCCATTCCAAGCTTCTTATTTGTGGTCTTGATGAGTGAGAGCTGAGGTTACACAGAGCATCTTATGCAGATTTTTTTTTTTTTTTTTTGGCATGCCCTTTTACTGGAAGTCTGTTTGAAATCAGTGATTGGAAACCACAGCTGATCAGACTGATCTGAAACCGCATCACAGCATCACTGAAGTCTAATATAGAAGAGGACATGGAGAACAACATCTGTTCTCTGATTCATCATCCAGTTAAAAGTAGTGGATGTGAAAAAAGAACCACATAAAACCTTCCCCTGTGGTACATACAGTTTGGGAAAGAAATTTGAAAAAAAAAAAAAAAATCCTGCCTGCAGAACATTAGAGCAATCCAAAAGTACACTTTTTGTGCACAGTGTTAATACAGGATAGTTTTATTAAATATACAGAAGGTTATGCATCTCTTACTTCTCTTTTTTTGATTTGTAACCAAATATGTTGCAGAATGTCAGTACCTGGCCTATTATGCCTTTAATTAAGCTTTCCAGATAGAACTATGTACGAGGGTAGCCAACAGCAGGCCACAGTAATTATTGTTTTTGCCAAAGTGGTTATGCTTTTGTTATAGTTTCTCTTCCTATCAGTCTGTCTGTCTGCAGGATTATGTAAAAAAAAAAAAAAAAAATGTGGCAATTTTCTTGAAACTTGGTTGAAGGGTAAGGTATAAGCCAAAGAGAAATACCTTAAATCTTGGAGGCCTTTTGCTTTTTTCTATGGGGCATGGGTGGGTGGGGTTTCGGCTGAGATGTACATTCTCTGAATTCCCCTCTTTTAAAAAAGTTAATCAGACATCACTCTTATACAGAAATCTGCTTTCTCATCTGACTGTTTGACATCTATAAATGATTTCAAACCAGTCATTTCTAGTATTTAACACCCATCAGTAGGAGGAACATTCATCAGCAGTCAAACAGCTCTACAGGAATATCTCTGACGACATTTAGAGTTTATCTGGGGTGTTATGAGTCAACTCTCTATGTAGTGGGTTTTGTGCTTTGCCTCAGAAGAAGCAATCCAATAATCTAGAACTGCATACACATTCATATTCATTTCTCAGGAATCATCTACCTGTGAAGTACATGTGAAACAGTACTTGTAGTCACAATGTTTAATGCTTCGTGTCAATATGGAAAATGTCCACATGTAGACATGAAAACTAGTGAAGGGTGCTCATATTTGTCATTTATTTATTTGCACTTGTTTAAAAAAAGATAACAAATACATAAACAAGTAAATACAAATGAGATATAACAGTGCAAGGGAGGCCAAAACCTTAATATGCTTATATAAAGGCCTCCCTTCATCAACTTAATTAACAATTCAAATAAATCAAATAAGCAAGAAAAAAGGTAGGTAATAAGTAAATGAAACAATGTAACAAAAACACAATACAATAAAAAATTACCATTACGTAAATGATAATGTGTGGAGATGATCTTCATCTTAAGACTTTTAGTAGAACAAATTTTTTTAAATCAGACTAGTAATATTGTAATATTCAAAAATAGTTCAGTGATGATAAAAGCCGTGCCAGTTTATGACATCACTGGGTTTCTTTATGGTGGATGGTCACATGCGGCCATATTGGCATAAGTCCGTTTGTTGGTCCATTTTAATGCAGTAAACACATACTGTAATTCAGTTTTATTTACTGAAATGCACTGAAGGGTTAGAGTAGGGAATGAAAGGAAAATGAAAAAATATGGATAAAGGAAAATCCAGTAGCAAAAATGGGCAACAGCAGATGAGCATCTGAAGAGGGACTGATATGGGTGTTTATATGTATGAAATACTGAGATGTCCTGATTCGCCTGCCAACACTACTTACAATACCACAAAGGTGAAGAGGCAGGGACTTCAGGATGAGCCCAGTGTGTGTGCGTGTGTGTGCATGTACACAGCAGTTGAAAGTTCAAGCTGATGCCAAAAAGCACATTCTTTGGCTGAATGCAGTGTCCCCTCTCAGACGCCGCTCTGGAACAAAACGTACAGTATTCTGCATGCAGCAAACCCAGAGATCCAACCACACACACAGTCGTGCTGCTGATGTGACTGGCAGTAACGCAGTGTTGTCATCGCCTCGCGGTTACATCATTAAAGACGCAGCAGTGTCTTATTTGGCACTGGCTGTGATTGGCATTTCCCTCCAGCCAGTGGGAGCCGTGCTGACTTTGCCCTCCTGGCTGCAGTCGTGTTAACACTGCAGTTGTTATATTACATTAATACTCCGGAGTCGGCTGAACAGTGACAGTTCCCGAAGCCCGGCCGTAGTCGTCGTGTGTCAAATTCAGTGGATAATGTCTCTGTGCTCAGAGTCCAAGGGCAGCAGAAACAACACCGCCCCTGTGCCACTCTGCATCCTGGCCCCACTTCAGCGGCTGTCTGTCAGTCACAGTCTGCAGGCTCAGTGCTTCAGTGTGGGAACCCAGCGATCAGCGGTGGGCCGAGATGGGTGAATATATACCCACTTTAACATCTCAATTGCCAATAGCCCAGTGAGTGATTTACATCAATTAGACACTGAGGCTAAAATAAAATTCTGGACTTTAAAGTGAAAGCTGACCCATTGTATTTCAGATCCCACATGTTTTTGTTCAGACTTTATTCATAGATTTACAGGCATTGACATGTCAGTATTATTAACCCTTTCATGCATATTGATAACTACAGTGGACAGCTATTCTACAGCTGTTCTCATATATTCATGAGTTTTGTTGTTTTAGTTCCATATCACATAAACACAATGGACGCTAATGCATAATCTCATACACTGCAATTCATACTATTACTGTAACTATTCTTGATAAACCTGATCTGCAGTTATATGTTTTAGAGTAAATAATTGCTCATCCGTATCATACTGTAATTCATAGCTTTCCAAATCTATTTATTTATTCATTTTTTGCATATTATCTCCATGAAGTGAGTAATAACTAGTTTTAGAGTATGATCAAATGTGAGAAAACATCAGATTAAGTGCATGAAAAATGTTTTTATTTCATAGTTTTCACATTGTATATAACTTTCTGATGATGGTTTATTTGCTTAAAAATTAAAGGCATAGGGTTCAGCTGAATGGACATTTTTGTTGCTTGAAAAAAAAAATTCAATCTTGTTGTTTTTTTTCAAGCCTAAAGAGGAAAAAAAAAACACTCAGGAAGCAATCTGGACTAAGGTTCTTATAATTCATGCATGAAAGGGTTAAATTCACTTACTTCAGTCAGTCTGAATGGAGTGCTCTGAATACATATATTATCACTACGATACAAGCTGTTTTTCTGTTGCTTAGTCATTAACATCCCACTGGATATATTGACTTTAATTTCATAAATTAATCTAAATTTTAAATCTTAAAATGCATCACAGGTTATTCTTTGCATCTCCATATTCTTGTTTTTCAGCCCTGTTTCAGTGTCTGCAGCTTTAAATGCAAATGAGCTGCTGCTGTTCACAGCTCTGTCCTATCCGTGTCATGTAGACAAGGTGTTAGGATGCTTCTGGAGGACTGACTGAGGGCCGCGACTAGATACTTGACATTTCACAAATAAACAAAGTGAAAGTGGTTCATTCCCAGGCCACTAATCCAAAAAGGGGGCTGTCTCTTTTTATGTCGAGTGAGCATTTTGAGAGTGAAACTGTACTTTAGAGCATTAAACCTGCACATGAAAACTTTACTGTATGTACCTTTGAGTTGTTTTATCCTGACATTTATTAAATATAAGCATATATATGTGTCTTCATTGGATAAATATAAGAAAAAAGAGTGAATGAAATCCAGCAAAACCACAAAAACTAAGAATCAGAAATATTATTATTCTTGCATATATATGACGTATTGTACATTTAATAATTTTTGATACAGATACTAATTGGCCTTTCTTTTACCTTTACAGATTGCAGTGTGCTTTTCAGTAATTCGTTAATTTTGTGTACCCCTGAGGCTTTGAGGCAAATGGAATATTTATAATTTCTCACATGTACTTATTTTCAGTGCATTTTAATAAAATGTGTAAGATTTGGCACATTTAATCTCTTGAGGCAGAGCATTTCTAAACCACTGAAGACCAGCGCAGTTTCAGGACTTGGCTGATGCAGTACAATGAAATACTTAAAAAATAAGATCCGTAAGAAACTGTAAGTACTCTGGAGTGTATCAGCTTAGTATATTGTAACATACCATGATGTTGTTTTAGATTTGTACCTTACATTTATTGCATGTTGTGTAGATTCATCCATTTGGACTGTAAGTACCTACACTGTGTTTTCATTATGCAGATGCTCAAACTGTGCTTACTCCAATTCCCCTAAGCACTCTTCAGATTGCACCACTAAGGGGAATTGCACACTAAACACTCTGGCCCTTTGAGCTCTGTGCACAAATTACTTTCTCACTATAACTTTGACATATGGCCATAAAAGTCTGTCAGCCCAGTCATAGGAGATATATGACTAAGATGTGATGGTAAGAGAAGGCGCTTTGTAAGTGAAAGGGTTTTGATTCAAATTAAATTAAATCAGATCGAGAAACAAAATTGAAAGTGCTTGTAAGCACGATACTTAAAGCTGCATGAGGAAACTGCACAGTGCTGGCCTCTAGCTACAGGAGAAGGTAACTACAACTTGTACTTAGTCTTAGAATGAGGTTATATTTGTATAAAGTGGGCTCCTACTGTAAAGCTAATGGTGTGGCTTTGAAGGTGTGTACATGTAGAACCTAAAATTACCTGTATGTTCCTTTTGCTTTGTCCACATGGGGGCGATGTTTCCGTGAATCCACAGATGAAGTCCATGTGGTTGAAGTGACTTTACCTCCATGACTGTTCCTTAACCCATAAAGACCCAGTGCTAATTTTGTGTCAGTTCCCAAATGGATTTTTCCCTCATAAGTGATTTTTTTTTTTTCATGATTTATTACAATACTTCATCTGTATTTTACAATTTTCACTGTAAATCATGTATTTCCTATATTTAACTCATAAAGACCCAGTGCTACATATGTGGCTGTTCCAATATATTATTTCTCTATATTTAACATTTATAATATTATCCCCTTAATTTGGATTTTTCTGTGAAAATCAGGTATTTTTCTATATTTAATTATATGATCATGAAGATGATTGTAAAAACTCAGATTAAAGTTGAGGGTTGTTATATCAGCAACAGAGAAATGGAAGAAGTGAGTTTTTCCAGTAAAATACATCTGAATTCTAGAACATAAACCCAGTGTTTCCATCCACTGTCACTGATCCAACTCCATGGGTTTTACTGGTGAATCAATGTTGTAGAAGATGACAGTGTTTCCATGGTAACTATGGAGCTTCTGAATGTCCAAATGTGTCATATCTAAAGATGATAAACTGCATTTTACACCACTTATTTACATTGATTAGGATCAGTAGATCAACGGGTATTAAACATTAAATCACTGCATGGCTTTGGGTGTCTGTGGATGTTTTGAGTCTTCATGGGTTAAAATGACTTGACAGTAAATGCGTATGTGTGACGGGCATTTGACTGACAAATGCAGCAGTATGACATTACTATACCTGCTCTCACACACTAATCAGTAGAAATCTAGGCAGATAACTCAGGGTGTATCTGTCATGTGAATGTGACGTTGCCCTGCTGATATGTTCTGCGAGTCTGTCTCACATAAAAAATAACAGGGAGCGGTATCTGAAGCAGACTGAAGCCCATCCATTAGTACAACACTGATGGAAAACCTGATGGCTTCGTCTACCTGTCTGTCTCTGAGCTGACAGGAGAGTGATGACACTACGAATCCATTCATTTCCTACTTCAGTTCTTACTGCAGCAGTATTTTTATTTGGAGCCTTTGTGAAGTCTGAGAAGATTACTTGAGTTATCAGTGTCTTAGCTTGAAGGCAAATGTATAACTGCGGCAGTTAAAAGTTGTTTCAATTATGCTTCAGACACCAGTAGATAGAAAATATCAGGTTATATAATGACAGTGAACACTAACAAATAATATGTTTGTGCTCTTTCGTTGGTTGTAGCACAAAGGATTTCGGGCTTTTCTTTGTTACCTTCTCTGTCAATTAATCTGCAGACAAAACCAGTGTTTGTCTGGGTCCATTCAGGAGAGTGATGTGACTATAAATCACCACATTATCTTTGTTTTAAATTACAAACTCCGAAATAACACTTGTCTGGTGGATTCATACTCAGCCATGTGTCCTGTAGCTCAAAACAGTCTTTGTGAAGTTGTGACATTACTTGAGTCATCTCTGTTGGAGCTCTAAGGCATATTGGTAACAAATTGCTGTGTAAATTCTGTTCTGGAAGTCTCATGTGGATATTTGACCACTGAATGGAGAAGCCAAATGAACTGTCCTGTCTTAAATGTCAGGACAGCTCATTCATCACAAGGAAATTACTTTCTTGAGTATGCAAGCGATTTCTAACAGAAAAATGGCAATGACAGCACATTTATATAGAATTGCTCTTGTTCAGCTATAATGATGTGTACTTTCAAAGAATATTTGCAGTTTTAATTTTCAAATTCATACATATTTGATTTTTTTCTACATATATAGCCATTTAGATGTTGAATTTTAAAGGGGTTATATTATGAAAAATCGACTTTTGAGAGGTTTCCTATCAGTAATAAGCATCTTCGGGCTGTCTACAATTCCTCCAAGTATGGAAAAAAAAATCCGTTTTCTCCTTATCTCTCAGATATGAGCTTCAAACGGGCAGATTTGCATTTCCATGACTTTGTGACGGCAGCAAGTCACGGAAGTGCACTCGGCCCGCCCCCCTCAGGTTAGTGGCCCCACCTCTTATAAAGCTTAGCCACACCTACAGAAGCCTCGTCATTTTTTTTTCTGCTCCCAAACGCTCCGGTGCCAACAATGGTGAGAGGAGGATCAGGAAGAAAGCTCTGCTCTGTTTCTGGCTGCACAAATGAGCATCCCAGTGGGGTTTTTTTTTTTTACCCTGTCGTCCGAGTCTTTGAGAAGACAGTGGATTAATGTTGTTTTTGAAGGACCTGTACCGACCGCAGTTCCACAACTGCTATATGTGTGTGCTAACCATTTAGCAAAGGACTGT
>JAQQZY010000005.1:41816799-41827276 GCA_030068375.1 Ostorhinchus rueppellii
GGAAACCGGAGTACCCGGAGAAAACCCACGGAGACACGGGGAGAACATGCAAACTCCACACAGAAAGGTCCCAAGGAATCGAACCAGGGTCCTTCTTGCTGTGAGGCACGTGTGCTAACCACTGCACCACCGTGTCGCCCTTTGGATCATCATATCACATCTTAGTCTCAAACATCCCTGCCAGGCTGTCAATGTTGATTATTAATAAATAAGTGCAGGTGCAGGTGCAGGCCCTTTCTGTCTTCTGAAGTGAAGGGCCCTGAAAGAGAACAGTACACGTGTTATTGCAGCCTGATTGGTATCATCTCCTCCCACTAATCCAGTATTGTAACCTGCTATCATAAGAATGACAGATTTTTGCTTTGACACGCATGACAGCCAGTAGTTATTGATTTTTTTTTATTTTTTATTTTTTTCTCTGGAGGGAAATGGCCTGGGAATGTTCTGTTCCTGTTGAACCATCGATTCTTATAAGGAAGAGTGAGTTGGCATTGGGGCTCATGAGAGTCCTTAGCTGTTACTGAACAAACGCTGCTCAGCTTCGATGGAAACCTGCACTTCTGTGGAGAGTGAAGTACAGACAGTGAGAAGAGATGTGTAGACCTTATGTATTCATGCCACAGGACACTGCTCTCTGTACAGACATGTTTCACCAGATACCATTGGTATCCTCTACAAATAAAGGTCGTGATCTGGTTTTAAAAACTGAAGAGGCTGTGTGGACATTTTGTTTATCTTCACAACTTCAGAATGTATTTTAGACAAAAAGGGTTTAAACAACTTCAATCCACCTGAAACAATACATAGCCTGTATTGACAACTCTGAGCCAGAAAAAGCTATGAACATAAGAGTAGTTTGTACCTGTTATGTGTTCACATTTATTACCCCGTCCCCCCCAAATGGGAGGTAAGTGGTATGGTTTCTGGTTTGGTTTGTTTCTTTGTTTGTGAACACTCTAGCACCAAAACTACTGGTTGAATTCATATCAAATTGGGTTTATAGATTGCCAGTGACCCAGTGTAAATGTGATTATATTTGGGTAAAAGTAGGTCAAAGTTCAAATTTTTTGAGGTTTTTTTTTCCATCTTTTTTCCCCCATTTACTTATAATGGACAAAATTTTAAATGTCTGTAGCAGCAAAACTATTGGTTAATTCACACCAAATTTGGTTTATAGAGTGCCAGTAATACAGAATAGATGTGATTATATTTTGGGAAAAGTAGGTCAAAGTTCAAATTTGAATTTTTAAAATCTTTTTTTTTCCTCCCATTTTCTTTTGATGGGAGAAATTTCACATCTGTAAAAACATCAATTTAGTTTCAATTTAGTTCAAACTTGACGCATATATAGAGGCAGCTGATATGCTGTCATCACCACATGCATAGATATGACATCAGCTGGATTGATGTCAAAATAAGCTACAATATGTGCGAGGGGCGGGGTTTATTGTGCCCGGGACTGGTTGTTTTTTGGTGTATATGATCACCTGAAAACTGAATGGAGTCTGAATCTGGCTCTTTATTCCACAGATGTTCCAATATGACAAACTGCTAATTGCTCATTTATTTTTGGTCCTGGGGTGGTATTATAAACAAGTCAGTGATTTATCCCTGAAAACTGCTGCCTCATGCTGCTGGAAACACAATTGATAAAAACAGTGCGGTGAACCAAACCACTAAAGCAGTGCACCATACAACCCACACAATGTGGGGAAAGGTGGTTAAATTTGAAAATCTGATAAATCTGATGTATTTTTTAGGTGGGTATTTGTACATGGAGGTTGAAAATCATCATAATCAAAGGAAAGCACAGGAAATTGCAAAGGGATAAAAAAAAAAAATGACCTCATGCATGAAACACTTTATTAAGTAATGAAATGCACTCAGGCCAGTCCTGGCAGTTTGGGCAGATGCTCATATGCAGCTGTTTTTGCTTGAACAAATAACCCAATAATGTCAACGAATCCATCACACTTTACCCCAGTGACAACTTAACAAAAACTTTCATATCTGATTGGTTGATTTAGTAAAATTGAGTAATTTGATCATGAGGAGTGTAATTACAGCAGAGCAATGATGTCGTCTCCCCAGAATCAGCCCTCTGACTGTTGCTGTACACACAGAAACACACATTCACACATCACTTTCTCTCTAAAAGAGATATTGAACGCTGAACTGCTGCCAACTCCTTTTGAAAGAGGACTCTTCATTTGCACACAGACTGTTTACATGCTTGCCAGCAGACCTTGACGTGAATCTTTCACTCATTTTCAATTCGCCCACACTTTCAAATAAACCACCCACATGTCCGCAGCACAATCAGATGTCACAGCAACCCTCTGAATGAAATGGGGCAATATTTGGCCTCAGATGAGCAGATTTTGTAAAGTCCTAGTTGTGTTGTGTCGGCAAACGGGAGATTCCAGGAACGTGACTGTTCTTACCGTAATACGCCGCTCATTTTGGGAATCTGTCTTGACTCAAAGCCAAGAAGGAAGCAGCAGGGCAGTTGAAGATTTAAAAGTTGGCTTGTGGTTAGAGCTTTTGCTGACTAACTTGTGTATGTGTTAAGTGTAGTCTAATGCATTCCTCATGCTGCTGCTGCTGCTGTGTGTCTGCCCGACGAAGAGGGCAGAATGTTTGTGTTATGAGACGAGATGCTTTCGGCACCAGTGAAGGCGGCTGTTTGTAATCCAAGTACGTGTGTGTATGTGTTGTGACTCACTGCTTTATAGATTTTAGGAAAAGTGTGTCGGACTTTAAAAACAACTGCAGTTTAATCCAGAACAGTCTCAGAGGTATCTTATGTGAGTGTATGTGTTAAGTGTGTGTGTTGTTTTTTTTTGGGGGGGGTTGGTAGGGGGAAATTAGTGGGGGTGTTTTTTGGTCAAAATGAAAAAAATTGTAAAATATCCCACTTACTGTAAGTGGGTGATGTGTCAGGATTGTGTCATGACTCATTTCCCTCTCACCCCCCCTGCTGTCTCTTAAACCCCAGACACAGAAGGCTGAAGCTTCAAGCCCCATATCAGCCCATACTGCGCACTGAATGAGTCAGCCTGTTGTCATGACGACCCAACCCTACCTGCAGGGTCACCCCATATCACATCATCTCATCCATCCATCCATCTGATATAAGCCCTGACCTCCAGCTTTTGCTCTCCTCCTCCTTCACACTCTCTCCCTGACTTACTGGCATCACGCATCCACGTTGAATAACAAGTAAAAAGCCCCCCCCCTTTTAATGCTTGTTTTCCAGTGAATTTCAGATCCACAACAAGTTTCTATTTTTACTCCAGCGTCAAATTGGCCTGTTAAGATTGTTTATCTGTGTCCAGGGAGGAAAGGCCTGTCGTCCAGGGCAGCCGGCCACTGTGGTGCTAGGAGCGGACTGGAGTTGTGATCTGTTCCCGGAACTGAGCCCAAACAAAGCCAGATGTTTGAAATTCTCAAGAAGGAGAGGTTTTGTTTTGTCCTTTCTCTTTTCCAGGGTGGAAAATAGGGTGAGGAGGATTACGTCAGACTTGTTTGTGTGCTAAAAATGAAAGGACTGTCTGGCTTTACCCTCTTTTAGGGCAAGCATTATGTGGTCATTCACCCCTTACTTGTAGTTGGGGCAGTTGTCCGGTTCACTAAGTACATAATACTTCCTGGTATAGTTTCATACTGTCTTCTACTTACAGTAATTCTAGATCATTCATTTATCAGACAGGGGTAGTTGTTTTTTTACCTGCTTGACTTGTTTCAGCTACTTCCTGTAGCCTTCGTCAGAAGCGTCACATGTTACTGTGACGTGTCTTATAGGCTGCTCAGGTGACTTGCTCTGACAGCAAGGAACAATGCCAGGGTCAGGTCATCTGTGGTGAAAGCAACAAGTACCGCCGCTGGATCAGGGAGGCTATCGAGATACAGAAACGTACGCTTAACAACTAGAAAAGCCCTCGGAGAGCGCAGACCTCCGCCAAGCGCCACAGCCCCCCCCATATAATCTCTATATTCAGCATCCAGTGCCTCCATTGTTATTTACCTTACTGACCGCGGCAGAACACTTTATTAGTCGCCTGAAAACAACGGCACGGCTGTGTTGACTCCACCAACTCCACCCACTTTAACTAGTCCTGACTAGTAATGGCTGGCAGTGGAAACACAACCGTGCTGGTCCGACAAGTGGGTAGTCTCGTGTCGAGCCGAAGTGTGCCGAGTAGAACCGAGTAGGGTTCACAGTGGAAAAGCGCCATATGACTCATCATCATGTGAGTCTTGGGGTCACCTGAGGAACGGTGTGAAGAGTGGTTAAATCTTCTGGGGAGAGATCTCGACGCTGCTTTGTACGTGGATGAAAGATGGTGTCTGAGGCCTCCCCCTCTGTTCAGAGTGGGTCGCTCTAGATGAACTTAGATGGCCTCTTTCACTCCTCTCTCAAAAACCATCTGTCCTCTCTATCTAGAATATGCACATCAAAGGAGTGGCCTTTCTCGTGTAAATGAACAGCTGAATGTTGTCCTGAAGTGCTGGTTCGTCTGTGTTGGGCCATGCATCTGTGTAGAGGCTGCTTTTTCGTGTTCCGGATCCTAATATCCATAATATTGTCAGGATCCGGATCATACTTTTACATGTTACAGAAAGTAGCATGACTATCTCCTGTATTTTTTTGCTTAGCAATCTGACTATTTATTGTGGGGTTATAAACACATATACTGAAAATGGCCCTATCTCGCAATGATAAAAAGAATCCTTTAAAAAAATTCCTGGATCCAGATGGTGATCCAGATCATCACCAAACTGTCCTTGTACCATTGTCAAACTATCCTGAAAATTTCATCAAAATCCGTCCATAACTTTTTGAGTTATCTTGCTAACAGACAGACAGACAGACGCCAGCAAAAACATAACCTCCTTGGTGGAGGTAATGAACAAGGATGGCATCACATACACATTTTTTTATTATTTAGGGTTGTTTTTGTTTCATTGTTGTTGTTGTTCCCCTGTGTTTTGTGTTATGTTTGTGTCCGAAATAAACTAAACTAAACTAAACTATAAAAACTTTGTCACACACCTGGGATGTGGTCCTGGAGAAGACATCAGACAGCAGGGGGCGTAAACCCTTCCTGCTGTCTAACCAACCCACCTGAGCAGCTGATAAGACGTCACAGTAACATCATGTGATGCAGACGAAGGTTACAGGAAGTAGCTGAAACTAGTCAAGCAGGTAAACAGACACCTCCCCCTGTCTGATAAATGAATGATCTATATTCTACATAATACTTTTGACGACTGATCATTAGAATGAGCATCGTCATCTTTGCTGAAATTCACGGTCCTTTAAACTTATTTTGTAATGGTTTCAGTGACCAACTTCAGCTTCAAACCTGACAAAACATCTTGTTCAGCAGCTTTTTATGACATATGTACACTACATAGAAGGTGATGAAGCAATAATGGAAATCATCATCATCATTTTCATAATCATAATATTAATAACAACATTTTAGCTCATTTGTCTGATGACTTTCTTGTGGCTCCTCTCTCAGACCTAAAGCCTTCATTTGTCTTTCGTTTTTATCCTGGTTTAATCGCACCAGAGTTAAGTGTTTTCGTATCAGCGCTGCTTTACTTTCATCTCTGCTTCCTGTCAGTCAGCCGAGATCTACAGGAAAAAAAATGAAAGTCACCCCAAGGAAACGATCCATAAAAAATACAGAGCATTACATCTTCTCTGTTGTTTGTCAGTTAATTACAAGCTGCATAAGTTTTTTGAATTGTACCATTGATGAGTTAAGAAAATCTACGTAGTGCATGAAACACGGAACACACACTGCAGTACATTCTCGAATATCCCACTAAAGTGCATCTCTCTTTATGTAGTGTGTTTACTGGCCACGTGTCTGTTGTGTGAAACGTGTGTGGCGCGATGTAATACAGAAGCCTCACTGACTTAAAGTATGGTCATGCTCTTTAGCTGAGATTGATGCGCTCTGCTGCCAGCTTCAGCGCCGCTCCCATTACCATAACTCTGCACTCTGGGGTTCATGTCTGCCTCCTCCGGGCCTTTACACTGCATGACCTCCGTCTGAACTACACCAGTGACGCACATTAACACACACACGAGCCCAAGGCTATACACACTACTACAGCAAGAGCCGCTTCATGGTAATGTTTCTGATGAGATAAACAGCAGTGGTCTGTGTCGGGGCCTGACATTTATCCATAAATCAAGACACCGGTTAATACTAACATAGCCCCCCGTAGTCATCGTCTGCTGGAGAGATTTGCATTTATCTGCAGTGATTCATGTTCTGTACATCACAGCTGAACGTGTGAGGTTATGGTATGTACATATTGACATGTTTTTACGCCATAAGAGTGTTGCATGGCCAGTGTCACATAAAATACTGGAAAATATGGGTGGGCGATATGGTAAAAATATAATCGCAATTTTTTTTTTTTTAAGTCGTGATCTAAATTTCATCACAATTTTTTACATTAATCATTGAGACTAATTTGCATATCTTTTGCCACGTAAAAAGTCACTGCTTCCATTACCTCTTTCCATTATTTGCTACTCTTTTCATGCAGAGTGTCTTTACTAAGTGTTTAAAGTAGTTTGCTTTTGTTTAATGCTACCTGGTCCCTCTGGCTGCGGTGTGGCTGGTCTTCTAGCAGTCAGGCTCCTATACTGTTTGGGCACGCATCAATTCAGGTTGGACAGGGGACTTATAAGGGTGAGAACATGTACATGGAAAGCTTACAAATAACATGCCAATTAAAGGTAGCGCGTGCATGTAAGCAAAGCATGATATCTGATGTTGCCAGGTGACTGAACAGGCTCATAGTGTTGCCGTCTGATGTGCGAACTGTATCTGTGCAAATATTGCAAATTACTGTTTTTTTTTTTTTTGTGTTTTGTCGTTTGGGGAAAAGCCAAATCATTTCCATATGATAGAAGTGGAGTTCTTTTTAGGAAGCAACTTGTCCGTTTCGCTGTCAGCCATGACTCCTGCTACACAACGTGAAATCCATATGACAAGGACGTAAACCAACCTGATGCATCTGTGCATCAGCATATAACTACATCCAGAGCCATTGAATACTCTGACTCTGTGTCATCTTATTCCACGATCTCACGTTCTAATCTTTCACAATCTAATATCATCATATCGCACTACCCTACTAGAAAGTCACACTAGAGTAGAAGTACTGGTACTGTACTAAAAAATGACTTTGGTAGAAGTTAGTCTTTTTTTCCAACTGAAATACTCAAGTTAAAGTATCTAAGTATCTAGTATTTACTCTCCTTAAGTATATCAAGTAATCTGCGATTTAAATATACTCAAGTAATGAAAGTACAAGTAAATGTTAAAGCAACACCAAGGAACTTTTGTTTGCAGGATCCTCCTAAAGTCAAGAAACGGTATTGACTGTACCAAATGTCTGAAAATCTATATCACAGTAATACTTGTGCATTTGTTGTTGGCCATAGATGCCAGCAAACATCCTGAGGCAAGACAATTAATGTGTGTTCAACCACGTCTTCAGGCCAGGTAAAGTAGCCTCGCAGCCTTTTATACACATATCATTGTTTTATATTTAAAAAATATCAGAAACGAACAAATGTTTAGCACATTAGCTACTGGTTTGATAAAACTGTGGAAGGCTACTGTTTGAGTAACTTCACGTATGGACATAAACGGAAGGCTACGATTCCAATAATACGACCTGAAACATATTAAACTTAAATCTGGAATATTTTATAAAAGAATTTATTCTTTTAGTCCAACAGTAACAGGTCTAGGTGTCCATCGGTGGGACATCCATCCTCCTCTTCCAGCTCACACCAGCCAGTGAAACTGGGCCAATATTCACCCTAGTCCGCCCTTTTATTTGATCACTCACTCTCTTTTCTTTGGCTCTTCGGACAACACTTACCATCTTTCCTTTTCTTGCTGCTTCAGCCATGACTGTTATTAAGCTTATTTGTAGCTTTCCTTCAGTCATAACTCTGTTTACCTTCCTGGTCTTTTGAAGGTGGAGGGGGGATGTGACGTATGCCGTACAGCAGTCAATATTTGTAGTTCTTTTTGTAGCAGAAGCTGCATAGTGCCAGTGCAGGTGATACAGACACTCTGGAGTGATGATGAAAGTGTAATTAAACCTATTGTGAGTTGCTGTACCACCAAAATGACCTTAAAAATATAGTTTGAAGGCTGAAAAAGTCCATGTTCATGCTTTAATACCAACCAAAACCAGTCAGAATTTTGAATATTACAAAGTTTCTCCAGGATTTTAAAACACGGTAAAGTAAGACATGCAGTCAAAGTATTGAAAATGATGCCTATATCACACACTTCAAAACCTAAACAGGAGTAAGCTACTGCTGGTATTAGAAATGCCAGAATTTTGAGAAAAAGAACACTATGAAGCTTATGTGGCTCCTCAAAACATGGAGCCTACATTACACTTCAGAGACAAGGAATCCAAAGTCTAAACAATTTAGACCCAATGACAAATCAACTTCCTGACTTTGTTGCAGTCACCAGTAATCTCAGCTGTGAAAACACCAAATTTCCTTTCATTTTTTTTTTTTTTTTGTAACAATATTGTGCATTAAAAATGGATGGAAGTAGAAGTTTGCAATTGAGTTCGGAAATGTAGTGAAGTAAAAGTGGATTAAACGGAATAAAAAAATACTCAGTAAAGGCCAATGACGTTCATTTTGGAAATGGAAATATGGGTTTCTTTTTTCTTTTGTTCAGTCAAGGTATAGTTTATAGCAGGTAACTATACTATACTACACTATTACTATGCTATTATTGTACTATACTACACTCTTACTATACTATTACTTTACGATACTATTACTATACTTATACTATTACTTTACTATACTATACAATACTATTACTATATTATACAATACTATAATATTGCTATTACTATACTATAACTATACCTTGCCTGAACAAAAGAAAAATATAAACACTCAGTGAAGTACAAATCCTCCTAAAACATACTTGAGTACAGTAGGGAAGCATTAGTACTTTGTTCCTACATAACGCTGTGCATGGCCAAAGTAACAGCCTCAGGGTTATCTTAAACAAAATGTGTGCAGTGGTGAGCGTCCTATGCAAGGCAATAAAGTGTCATTCAGATCGTTATACAGTATGACTTATCTATGTGTGCTCATTCTGTAAGACATTACTGTTAATCTAACCTCTTTTTCATCAAGTCTCACACCATTTATCGGGGGCTGTCATTTCATAAAGGACCTCACTGCTTATAAAACTACTGTATAAAGTAGCACGTGAACCGCACACATGCATACACTCACATATTCTACAATACCACATGCATATCTCATTGCAGGCACCTGTAAGTCTGGCTGAAATCCAAGCCATAAATGACTGGTCTTGTGCCAACTTTCACTCTCAGTTCCCAAGAAGTAAAAGAGAAAAAGTCCTCCAGGAATACACTGTTAATGTTCAAGGGCATGAGCGAGGCATTATTGGTTTAATTGATAACAGTGGTTCTGTGGTGACTTATTGGTGATTCACCATCTACAGCATACCATTGAATCTGTCATGCAGATTTACTTCCAGTTTTCCGGGAACAGATACATGTGAACAATAAGACAGCTCACAGTGGGAGGTTTCTTGATGGGAAGTGAGGATCAGTATCAAATCAGTGGCCCGGAGGTACCGGATCTGTTTGACAGGTCGCTGCTGGAAACTTAGAGCACTGGGAGAATTTACAAAAGTCACAACACGCAAGATGATTAATGCATTTTAATACTGCAGATGCCACTATGTCTTTCAGCCATACTCTCTCAAGAACAAACAAAGAGTTTATTTTATTACCCTGCAGTGCATTCCCCATGTGAAATTAATGTTAAGTGAAGTTCATGAAGACAGTGAGGATGCATATTCAAGGAATTAATCCTTGAATATGGGTCCAGGGAACTACACTTAATGAGGAATAGTTACATTTTCTCTCATATTCACTCGGTAGCTCAGATATCATAGCTCCCCCCTTACTCCAAATCTAATTGTAAACCTGCAAAATCTTGTCAAAGTGTTATTTATTGTGTAATGGATCACATTACAAACATTTCAAAACTTGAGAAGCACATAAAATGGAATCCTTTATGACTTTATCTTTATTATGTGATGAAACCTTCTTTGTATCTTGTGTAAATACTATACAGCTCCTTCATGCCAAATTAAAACATACATGCCCTTCCAAAAATAAATAATGTTGAGGTTAAATATGATTTAGATGCTGAACTCATTATCCTACACTTTCATGAACAAAGCTGCAGAATGTCAGTGAATGATGTCAAAGGTTCATCTGACCGATAATAATTTCACAGAGCTTCATTCATGAACATCATATTTCATTTCTACTGTATACCCGCTTTATCCTCACTAGGGTCACGGGGGTCACATGGAGCCTATCCCAGCTACTTAAGGGCGAAGGCGGG
>JAQQZY010000005.1:41836203-41854682 GCA_030068375.1 Ostorhinchus rueppellii
GGCTCCATGCGACCCCCATGACCCTAGTGAGGATAAAGCAGGTATAGAAGATGAATGAATGAATGAATGAATGAATAACAGGGAAAAGATGATCCTTCAATATGTCTATCAGTCCATATCGCACATCACAAACTTAATATGATGCAGCCCCTTGTTACAATGTAAAAATTGGGAAAGAAAGAAAGAATTTTTCTTTTTTTTTTTGGTCAAAAATGACAAAAAAAAAAAAAACATAATCAGAGGACTCATAAATTACTAACTTCCACCTACTAATTGATGAAGGTATGATGATGATGATTGGGATTAATGGAATGGAATGGAATAGAATACAATACAATACAGATATCTTTGTTTTCACTATAAACACATAGTTAAAAACAAAATGAATTCAGTGGAAAACAGTTTGGCATCTTCCATGGCAGTAATGCACAAAATTTAATTTGAGAAGGTAAGTAAAAAAAAAAAAGGGTAAACTAAAATATAAATAGAAAAAATAAACTATGAAAATATATAAAACAAAACATATATAGACAGCCCTGTTAGTGTTTGTACAAACCATAGTAAATTACATTGTGACTGCAAATAATATAAATATATTATTTATAATATGAATGAATGAATTAATGAAAATTTCAGATATGTACAGAACACACACATATGAAGAACATATGATTAATACTAACCAAAAAAGATGAAGCTGAAGCTTATTTCTGCTTCTCCTACTCCCATCTTTTGAATTACCTGAATTTGTGGCAAATAAAACAACATAATCAATTATTCTAATCATTGATTCTAATAATTGATATATATATTATTTGTTATATTATCCCTATTATTGTTATTACTTATATTGCAGCATTATTTTTCCATGTTATTATCATCATCAGTACTACCCCGACACAGTATTGCCACAAGTTGAACTACGCAGGCCCCGCCTACTTACGTAACTTCCTTTATCGACGTCCTTTGTTGTCCTTTCATTGGTCGATATTTGGATTTCCGCCATATTCAAAAATAGTCACAAGCCTCTGCTACTGTGATTAGATTTGTTGTTATTGTTTTGTTTAACTTTTTAATACCGCATTATACAAATAGCCATAGTCTGTTAGTACTCAGATGGGTGAATCCGGCGAAGTTCAAGCTCCTGTTTCGACTATTAAAGAGAAACTGAAAAGACAACCGAGCAACAGGAACCTCAAGAGAAAGTTTTCATCTGATGAAGACGAGTGTCCCCTGGAGAACAGCGGAGGAAGTCTGAGACGGTGAGAGTGTCTGTCCGACAATCGCCCACGACTATGTTAACTCCAGTAATAATCACAGTAACAAACGAGTTTCAGCTGCGAATGAAGTTTGGGAAGTTACGGGATAGCTAAATGTGTGTAGCATGTGTTAGCAAACCCACTATAAGAAACATTACTCTTCATTATTCTGATATCATGCAAATATAGTAACGTGTTGAATTACTTTAAATTTGCAAGTGACCGGTCATGCTAAAACAAAACAGTGGACACCAAACACGCACAACTGTCGTTTGAAAGAGCACAGAAAAACTTCGGTTGCGCCCAAAAGCCACAAGATGTCAGCAAATGTCCAGAGACACAACACCAGAGCATGACCTGCCTCCCACTGAGTCTTATCTCCTCCTGCTGGGCTTCATTTCGTCATCCCTCTGGAGCATGGATGTTAATCTGAAGCATGACTACATTACTTTATGATTCACTGACTTTATGATGTTAGTTCTACATTTAAAGTCTGTACAGAATAAGTGCAAGCACAAATAATATAGGATATTGTTTTTCTCTCACTAGGTTTAAAGCAATAACAATAAACCCCCATTATCATGCACAAATTAAAAATTGCTATAAATTACTTTAGCTGTTTTACTGTCAGTTTTTTTTTTTTTGGTTTTTTTTACACTGGGACCATCATCTGTTGGTTACATGTCTTATTTTTCATAAAGGTTCACATATATGCTTTAAAAAGTAAAGTTCCTCAGCTTTTCAGGATATTGTATAGCTTTTATTTGGGGATATAGTGGCTGTGTTTAGATCTTTAACATTTTGCACCACTGATTTATCATCATTTCCTACCAAGAGCCGATGAATGGCTCTAATTTTCTCCAGAAAGGTAGAAAATTAAAGTAGACAGTAATTTATTTGGAAATGTAAAACCTCTACATTCAATTTCCCTGAGTAAGTCAAAAACAATATAGGCTGTAGGTGACTTTAGATGAACTGGATAATCAGATCATGCTTGATATCCAATTCTGACAGGTACTTTTAAATAACTAAATGAAGCACTACAGGTCAAGTACCACAACAACAGTTCTTGGTCTCTTAGGATTGATAAGGGTTTGGGTTGAATTAGTGGACTATGAGACTGTGCAGAGGAAATGTGTTTGAGCACCTGTTTAGTTTTCTAAATCATTTTTCTATTTTTTTCTTAATCCAGTTGCTTCTTTTTCTGTTCATTGCAGATGAATGTTATATGTTCCATCCAGTTTTGTTTTCTATTAAGCTTACTCAAACATAATGGAAAAACCCCCCACCAACCCCATATATAATATTAAACTCAACACATTGCCCATTTTAGTTATCAACTGCAACATTCCTTGAGTAGTTCTCAATTTAGTATGTCTACCAACCATTGTTCAGTGATTTTTCCCATCCTGCTTTGTATGGCCTGAATAATCACAAATTGTGAAGTTTCATTTCCATGTTTTTTTTCTTGGATCCAGGGATCCCAAACACTGTTATGTCTCCCAGGGGAATGTTTAAAATTTGTTGACCATAAATGTGATCAGCCCCTTCTGTCTCAGAGGTCAGTTATATCAGTTTATCTTTTAATTTATCTGTAAAACTCTTTAACTGGCAGATGATAATCTGTATGTTTTGGGAAAATAAACCCCTGGGAGTGTTTATATTGGACCCTTTGAAAGGCTTTCCATGTTGTGTGCCAAAGTGGCCCAGCCCTGCTCAGTGCCCACTGACTGCAGACAAACATGGAAAAAACATCACCCGAAACTTGAACTCCATAACAAGGTTTATGGAAAAAATATAAATGTTTAGTGAGAGCTTGATTTCCCAAGTGAGATTGGCATTAAATACTAGACTGGCAGTGGGATTTTTTTCTTTTTGGCATGGCTTCATTGCTAAGCATGTGTATGATACAACCAACAGAAACCACCAAGGCTGATTTGCAGACAGTGAACTCACTAGTCCACTGTCCATGTAAAGTGATCGTGATAATTTCACATTCAATGGGTGGAGCCTGCATTTTATGAAAGTTCAGAGGGTTGGGTTTAGTTTCATACAACAGGAATGTTTTCAATGTTTTATAACTAACTTCACTCTGTATAAGATTTCATATACTGGTTCTAGGTACATGTATTGGACAGAAGACTTCAGTAAGTTCTGTTTTACCAGCCAACATCATGAAAACCTCCATGTTCCTGGTGAGCGCCATCCATAGTATTTGTCTAAAATAAAGACATGGAAGCAGGTCAGGGCTCAGCTATTTCAGTTTCAGAGTTAGCTTTAACAAACAAGGGCAGGGCATTCTGGGATGGTAAACCACTGACTCATGAACCACACTTACTTCAACACCTATGAACAGGTACGTGACTAGAAAGGACCTTTGTCCCCTGGCCAGTGACAGTAACATATATGATGGGATATCAATCACATATCCATGAAAACATTACACACAGGGACTATTGGCTTTCAAACTGGCTTATTATGGGAAACAGTTTGGATAGTCATGTGTCCATTGGGCTGTAGAAGTACAGTAACCCCTGCACCACCAGAAAGAGCTCTATTCTTTTGAGGACTTTATATTTCACTGTTTGATGTTAATCATCTGTCCACAAGCAATTTTCAAACAATGGGTTTCTCCTTTCAAAGCACTTTGAAAGGATCCATACCTTTTGAGTCACACATCTGGTTAAAAGGGCTGAACTTACCACCTCACTATGATCTCACCAATAACTAGGCCAGAGTTGGACTCCAAGCCTTTTGCTGCTGAAGAGAAAGGAGGTGTGAGAATCCAGAAATGTTACAGCCCAAGGTATTGTGAGGTGTTTTTGATTTCACAAAAATCCTGGACAAAAGAGAGCACATAAAGCTGTTCTAACATACAAATGACTCTTTAACAGACATTTAGTGCAATGGGGGCCGCCTGACTGCAAAAAATACAGAATAAAAGACAGTCTCCTGTCAGCCTGTGAAAAGAATTATGAGATGTTACATTGCAAAAAGCAGGTTATGCCCAAAACCATGCTGGATTATTATCTTTAAAAAATAAAATACAATGTCAGTGTTTCTGATGAGAATGCATTATTTGACACAAATCTTGTATCTTGAGCCACGTCAGTTATTCATTTGTGGCATTGTTTAGCCCTACTTAAAAGTAAATGCTACGCTATTAAAAAATGTATTCCAGTAAAAAAAAAGTCCTGCCGTTAATCTAAAAGTAGAGAGGTAGGATAGTCACAGGAAATATACTTGTCACAAGTACTTTAGAGTAGAACCATATTGTGGATTTTTACTGATATAATGACACTAGCACGTTGACCCATGGCGATCCACAGGTTCTAGATGTGGTAGCTTTTATGCTGTGTATTCATGCATGCTGTACCGCATTTGTCCAGCAGTCACTGCCAAAGTGTTCTGGGTATAACAACATGATTGTAAGGCTATTGTATTCCAAAATTATTAATATCTCACAAAATATTGGTGCTGTCAACTTGCCGCTTTCAGTAGTCTGTTCTTCGACCAAAAATATATAAGTATGCCACACTACAGCAGTCAGCTCTTTCTGGATTTTGTGTGAATCCCCAGACACATACACGCTTACGCACAGAGGCCCCTTGACTTTTCTAATATAGATATGGACAACATATGAATGATACAGTGGGTGGAGATGGGGACAGTTCTAATTACTGCATACTGCTCTATAGTCGAATCTAATAATACATCAGATTTTGCCAACTCATCCATTTATAAAACCTAATGCTGAAAATCATCTTTTTGTGAACAGTTACAGTTATCTATGACTATACTTCCTAATGTTTCTTCCTCTTTCATTGGAAGTGGAGTGGTTATCTCTGTTACCACTCATTTTAGGACAGTTGTTTAGATTCAGAGGTGAAATGTGAAGCCATTGAGCAGGAGATCAGTTATGTTTAATTGCTGCTGGCCTGGATCGCAAATGAAATTCTTAGGATGTGTATCAGCTCAGTGCGAGAAATGGTCTAACATCTCGGCCACTAGCCTGATGATTTAAGAGTAACTGTATGGTGTGTGTGTGTTGGGGGGGGGGCGGCGGCGCGAATGCTTGTCCTGTTTTGGTGACCTGCAGTTACACTGGAAGCTCTGTGGATTCCATGGAGTCGTATGCTTTACCGTCAACCAACTCATAGTCACTTCTCTGAAAAGTAATCGCCATGATAGCTTTCTGTGAAGGTGTTAAAGCAGTCAACAAAATCCAGGCACAGTATCACAGTATGCCAGATTTGGTCTTATTGGAGCTTTACTGAAAACTGCATTTGTACTATACCTGTGCAAACTTTCAAATGCAACTCAAACAGGGAGAAATGGCAATTTCTGAAATAAAACATTTTAATATTTTCTCAAACAAGAATATAGTTGTTTGACACAAGTCTGTGGTTGATTTATCCAGAGAGTCTAGTTGAAAGTGTGCTTCTGAGATTTCCCGCTGGTCTGGTGTGATGCTCCATGTCATGACACAATGATGTACTGTACTCACTGATACAGTGACTATTCTGGATCAACCAATCTGCGATCTTGGTGGTTTTATGTTGTGCGTAGTATCACTTTGGTTCACTTGGATGGTAAAGGTGATACTAGAAATATGCTGTGTCCGAAATCACTCACTCCTTCACTACTCCCTATTTACTACATAGGGAATTCTATGTAGTGGACTATATAGTGAACTTATCAATCAAAATGGAAAACGGTTTCGGACACTATTTCGCCGCACAGTTAATTACGTTATTCCTGTCGCACAATTCAAACGCGCCATGTTGTGCGATTTGCCACCGCAGCCGCAATGCATTATGGGATATATTGGGCCGTCTAGTGACCATCGGTTGTCCACTACATTTCGCTTTGAATTGTGGGATACATTAAGTGCACTATATAGCGAACGTCAATGCTCACTAAGCATTCGGACACCACTACAAAATGGCGTGGTCACTATATAGTACCAGGTGGTCCCTACTCTCACACAGTGGAAACACAAACAAGCCATGTCAAGGCAAGTTGAAAAAGCATCAATATTCTCAAACATCCAAACCTTTATTTACACTTTGTTACGACTGTACCAGTGTTGCATAGCTCTGGTACCCCATTTTCATTCAGGCATAAAGGTGATAGTTATCTGGGTTGTTTGGATGGTTTTTGAGCAGTGCTGAGTTCAGGATGCTGCAATACATCTATCTCTGTGTTTTCATCACCTTAGAAGGAGTTGTTTACATCTACAGAGGGAGTTTACTGCCTCCTCAGAGTCCACTATGTTGCATTTCAATGATTGTGCAGTATCCCAATGGAATTCTCTTATTTTTATTTCTACTGGGTACCATCCAATAGTAAGATGCGTAATGACACTAACACTATGTTTGATTGTGAACTATCCTGTTAACTAAGAAGCCCTGAACAAACAATACAAACATGGGCTCTAATGAAGGCCTTCATGATCTGCATGCCCACCATAGATGAGCGTAGGGGATCCATTTATCATTTTATTACCACAGTAGTGATCACCTAATGTTTACTTTCCCATTCTATGTTTTTTCTTTGTTCCAAGAAATTACAGTACAACAGTCAGGAAAAAAAAAACCATGTTTTATGGTTCACCTTCTTCAAAGTAGCTACTGTTTGCATTGACAGAAGCTTTGCACACCCTTGTTCTTTTCTGATATGATGTGGTTAACACATTTTAATTTACATGCTGTATCATAGGTTATATGGTGGATTATCTTTTGTTTCACACTGTCAGTGTGTTGGAATATAATTAGGCTTTTATGATACGCTTGCAACTGGCAATTAATTTCATCATCGATCTTCCAATTATTTTCTTGTTTGAATGTTCATGAAACTGAAAATCATATTAATATTCACTGACTTACACGTACAATAGTAATTCTAATAAACAAAAATCAGATCAGGAAATGCTCATGTTTATATAGTTGTGTGTATGTGAAAACTGATTCAATCGTTCAAGAAAGTTCAGGATTATTAATTTTTTGAGGGACTGACAGATGAACCGTTTACAATCCTCTAGGCTTTGAAAGAGCAATTTGTCCAAACTAAAGACACTAGCCTGACAGAGATGGCAAGGGAAGAACTGGACTACATTTTCAAAAAAAATCAATGTCAATATACTGTATCTGGAAATCCTTCAGTTGTTGGAAAATTACTCCCGGTGACTCATGAAACAGGGTGAGACAAAGACAAAATTGCACAAAGTGATTGTCAGTTCAAATGAAACTAAAACTTAAAAAATTAAACTACATTATTACACAAGCACATTATACTCTCGATCTGAAGTCACTGTATATTTTAGAAACACCCACATTTCAGTAGAAATACTTGTCATTGGCAGAAGAACCAAACTGTGGTGATGCTGAAAGATCCTTCCACATATTTTCCCAGGATACCTCTGTACACTGAAAGACAGTGAACTAACTATGGACAAGAGGAAGGAGAAGCAGTCAAACTTCAGTATGTCATTTAGAAGGATCAGCAATGAACGCCAGTTCCACAGAATTTTGACTGGGGCTATCCAGAGTTTATATCCAACGGTGTATGTCACCACACGGACAGAAAACTTCACTGGAAAACCCAGACTTCTCTAGAATATTAAACAGCAATGTGTCATGGTCAGACGAAATCCAAAATAACAAGTGGCAAGTTAATTCAGCTTTGATGGCATCGACTGAACAACACCTACTGTGACCTTTGACCCTCAACTTGCTGCAGGACACCCAGGGTGCTTCTCATTTCCCTTCTCCCTTCGGCAATTGTTCCTCTACAACACATGCAACATTCATATGCTGTTTATCCAAAACACCTTACAGTACTGTTTCTACACATTACCAACATGGGTGGTCCTAACAGAGAGTCTCCCTACAGTGTGTTGGTGTTAGTTTAACCAACTGGGGTCCACAGGATGTGCCTTCTCTTGTTGGTTTTTCATTGTATTGCTTTGTCAAAAATGACAACATAGCTGTCTTATACTTAGTAGGGCAGGGTTAACTTTGTGACTATTTATAATTCTTATTAGTATTTACAGACCTTCTAAAACCTTATTCGTTAACCAGATGAGTTTTTTCTCTCCAAGGAACACACCACCAGTTTTCCATACTGAACTATGTTCTTCCCTGATCTTAGATGAGTTGATGTATACCTCTCTCATCTCTGTGCGTGCACTCAATCGCCCTGGCGCGGCGGTACTTTGTTAGCACTTAGCATAGCTCATTATTCCCTCCGGGACCAAACAGACGTGACCATAAAAGCAACCAAGCACTTCCATGTTTTCCCTATTTAAATACTGTTATGCAAGTAGTTACATGACCCAAGTATGGTTCCACAAAATAAAACGTAGTGATTTTCTAAGGAGATATAATAGATAACTAAATTATATGGAGGAATTACACTTGGGAGAACTTCGATGTCAGCGCAGTAATATAATCAATCCTGGGGAGAGGATTTTCCAGGAGTGATGATATTACTGCACCGACATCGAAGTTCTCCCAAGTGTAATTCCGCCGTATAATATAGTTATCCATTTTAACTGCTTAGAAAATCGCTACGTTTTACTTTGTGTAACCATACCTGGGTCACGTAACTACTCGTGTAACTATATTTAAATAGGGGAAACGTGGAAGTGCTTGGTTGCTCCTATAATCACATCTGTTTGGTCCCGGAGGAAATAATGAGCTATGCTAAGTGCTAACAAAGTACCACCATGCACCAGGGCAATTGAGTGGACGCACAGAGATGAGAGAGGTATGTATCAACTCATCTAAGATCAGGGAAGAACATACTTCAGAACGAAAAACCGGAGGCATATTCCTTTCAGCCTTTCTGAAACATTCCAATAATCTCTAATGAAAGGTTTGTCCTATTATTTTAATCCTCCATAGCCAGCCTTAGATTTTTATGAAATGTTCTTTTATTACCATGAATAAAGTCTTAAATGCATCTGCTAAAAATGGCAACAAAAAAACAAACAAAAAGTAAATATGAATTAATTAAGCGTTGGAAATCCATCAAATCTGGAGTTCATTCCTGACTGATGAGAAGCTGCCATGCCCACATGTCTGAGAGATGCCTAACAATGTAGCTTCATATTTGTGGCTAAGTCACAAATTGGATAGAGAAGTGTGTCTTTTTTACCAGTAAATAGGGATAGTCGTGATGACATAATTTTTCAAACCAAACATCATTATCTAATTGGCATTCCAGTTCAGTGGAGGTATTTCTGCAAGATTAACATCATCACCCTTCTGTTTATTTTAATAATCTGCCAGTCATTAATCAGATGAATGCTTACATGACTTGGAAGTGTGACAGGGGGCTGCAGCTGCTTGTAGAGCTGACTGTAGAAGGCCAGTTGCTGCGTCACTGGAGGAACGCCACCTGGAGCAACACTAGTGGGCCGGCAGAATGACTGGAATGACTCAGCCTTACGAGCAGCACTTGTCGGACACACACGCAGAACAAGTGTTTCTGAGCGGCTCGGCATTCTCCAGATACTGATGTCTTTTTAGGTCCCTCCATCTACGACCTCAAGACATATTTCTTATCTATGATAGCATTTATGACTGCATGTAAGCAAAGAGGCTGGTCTTTATTTACTCTGCTCTCATGTGTGCTGAGTATGATTAACCTTTGCTGCATCACAGTGCTTTTAAACATACTTAAAAGTGTCTTAATATTTTATCGTGTGTTTGCATTTTTGTATGAATTAGTAGCTCTGATATTTGTTGAAAATATTCACATTTCTACATATCACAAATGTACAGTATGAAGGCGTGTAGGTGTTTAAAAAGGTCAGGGTTTTGTTCTCTTTTAACATGAGGTGCACAAATAAATGCTATTTAACAGCGTACGGTCCCCGCTGCCTGCACTACATGGCTTTTGTAGTCTGTTTTTATAGTTTCATAAGCAACCCAGTTACTAAGCCTTGTACGGCAGTTCAAGACACACTTCTCATTGAAAGTGCACCTTCACTGTGAAATAAGGTCCTAATAAAAATCCAATTTATTATAGCTTAGCAGGCCGATCTTAGGCATTGCTTTGAAACATCTTCTCATTGTGTAACCATCCATTCACAGAGCGCAGTGTGTTGTGTAATCGTCTTCTGTGTGGCCTTAGCTCGCTTAACCTTATTTTTAATACTTGAATAATTGCAGATTGAAGATACGTGGACATAAGAGAGACCGACAGTAGGCTTGGCTCATTTTGGGGGAGTGTTATTCCTGATTATCCAACTGTAGAGCCCCAAAAAAGGCAAAGCTCTCCCCCTCAGTAAGGTATTTGGGTTTTGGTGAGATCTCTGTGTGAAGGGGGAAAAAGGTGTGGATAAAGAACCCCTCCTTCAAATGTCACAGGGGTCTAAGGACAGCTTTGAGACCTGATTGAGGACTTAGAGGAAGTGCATGGGGGTCATGATCCTCTCTCTGCTGTGACTGGGTGGATCAGTGTCTGTCAGTCCTGGTCAGGGCTGTGCTGCGTCTCCACCATGCTGAGGCTGTGGTAGGTGGAAAAGGAAAGAGGAGGTTAATGTTTTCTCAGGACACCAGTGTTCCCTGAGTCACAGCTCACCTCTTATCACCATTTTGAACTCACACACTCATCTACTTAATCCACTCTTTGGCTTTTGTTCTCCGTTATTCTCATGGTTTGTTTCTGAGTCACAGCACCGTGGTGGGTTTCAAGGATGACCACTGACATGCCAGTGAGGGCAAAGGAGGATGATTCTCAAACAGGCCTATAGGTGGTGGGTTTTGTTGCTCATGTGTTGTTAATAAAAAATCTCATGGATTTGTTGTCACACAGGTCACTGCGAAGAGGAAGCTCCTTCACCTTCCTCACCCCAGCACCACAATGGGACTTCACTCTGGTAAGTAGCATCCTCATATTCTTCATTTTACATGTTGCATACCAGTCAAGTGTAAGCCAGAAACACACATTAGATAATCATTCATCAAAATGACCTACAACAGAGTTATTGTAACTATCATAACAAAGTGGTCCATTGCCAGCTTCTTTGTCTTTATACATGATACTCAGTTCATGTGTGGTATATACATTGTCTTGCACACTTACCGTCTGCACATCTTCCTTGAGCTGGCTTTTGGCTGACTTTTGTCCTTTCATGCAAACTTGGAGCGCACTCAAGGGCCGCTTCCCATCACAGTGTGGTGTTTTGGATTTACACTTCGCCTCAGAGGTTTCAACAAAGTCTCGGAAACGGTAGCCCTGTTCATTGTCACTATGATGAAAGGCGCCTCCTTTTGGCCCACCGCCACTGTAACCCAGATAAAGCATCCACCCTGGAGGACAGATGCCTTATCATCAGGAGCAATTTCTGCGTAATGCCAGTCCTTGTGTTAACAAAGCCTCTTTTACTTTAGTGTAATTTTAGTCTGTTTATGTATATGAAAATTCATGGGTTGAAGGACAATGCAGTTTACTTATCAGAGCAGGGAGGTGGAAGGCCATGTCAAAGTGACATCACACAATGGGTGCAAGCAATGAAAACAAAGACATTGCAATGCAAACAACTGTAGTCTACTAGGAGAGTTGTTGTTTTTTTCCAAAGAGAGAAGTATGTATTTATACCTGCTTTTTTTTTTTTTTTACCTGTTTAATGTGAGGAGAACTCAGCTGCAACACACTGACCACAACAGCAACATCTAAATGAAAATGTGATGACAGTTGAGTGGCTCTTTGCTCATGCAAGTGTTGTGCAGAAACTTCTCCAACAGTCTTCAGTCAGTAGAGTGGCAGAATGTTTTAGTGTTAAACTCTTAACTGAAATAACAGAGTGCATTTTTATTTAGTCCTGAACATTTATTGTAACAAATAATTACAGTAAAGAATGTATCTACTCAACTCGCTGGGTATGCTTGTGTTTTATTTATATATATATATATATATATATATATATATATATATTCGAATTTTGATGCTTCCACCATCTGTAGCTCCTACCTGAAACAGAGTCTGTTGATGACCTGCTGCATCTATCTCAAAGGAGAAAAAGTCAGCTTTATCCAGCCTAAGTTTTATTGCACTGTTATTACAATGTACACTTACAATGTATACATAATAAATTACAAAAAAAAAAAAAAAAAAAAGAGTCAAGGCTCTAACAGGGCAGAAGGTCTATTAAACAGTGCCTGTTGGCATAAACGAGTGTGTAGCAACATGTGAGATTTACAGGCCTCTTTACACAAGAACTCCTGCACTGAAGACATTGTAAAAAATGATTTCATTGTTACAAGTGCAAGACAAGTTTTAAAGTTACTGGTAAGGCACACAACTTCAGTCTGTTGTGAGCAGTACCTGTCCAAAACCTTGGCACAGTTTCACTTCAGGCTCCTCAAGGCCTGGCACTGACCTTGATGCACAGCCTTCTCAGCCATCAAAGCCTTGATCCTTCTGCACTGGTACAGTAAGTGCTATCAGTGAAGACCGATCTATGAAATGCATTTTACATTCGGAGCCAGCTTTCTCCTTGGCGGATTCCAGCATTGAGAGTCTATCTGCATCTAATTCCCCTCTCAGTGATGCTGATGGCCGTTATGTGGCTCCCTCATGGCTGAACCCAGGCCTGTGCATGCAGCCAGAGAACAAACACTGGATAAAAAAAATCCAGCCTGCTCCAATTTCTTATCCTACCCTGCCCAAGGAACATAATGGCATACAAACCACTGCTGTTTCTTATAGACTGGCTCGCTTGTGGTTTACAGGCCAACTTAAATGAGACAAGCTGATTAGAAACAGAATAGAGAGGAGAGATTAGAGTGTGTAGACATACCAAGGTTTACAGCTGCCCGAAACACAATCCATCGCTCATCTGAAGGCAGTGGAGGAGAAATCAAAGCACGGGTTGCAGAGAGAGAACTGAATGGCTCTTAATCTTGTGCCAGCCTGGTGCCTTTGATTTGCAAACATGGCACGCTTAGCTCATCCATTAAAAACATATGGATCTCATTAGCTTCCCTTTCAATTTAGTCCCCCATCTGACATTTATAAATCTAAGAAATACCAAGCAATAACAGAAACCTGGAAGTATCCCTGCCTCATCACCTGTCTTATCTTAACTCTACCGTTTCATCTTGAAGGTTATGCCAAGGCTTTGAATAAAGTTTAGCCAACTTTTCGGGCCTTGAAGTGGTTATGGGGGATTTTTTTCCCTTCTGGCTGGGGCAGGTACAGGTGGGGGTGCACTGGCCCTGACGCGAACCTTGGAAGCAGGCAAAGGCATTCTCTGGAGCATTCTCTGGGCGCTCGACGCATTCCCTCAGACAGCATCGGGCACAAGGCCTCGAGGGCTTTTTCTGTCATGGTGAGAATGTGGTGTGAAGTTTGAGTCAGGTTTCTAGCCCAGTGCCAAGGTGGTGCAGATCAAACCAGACTGATGTTTGGTGGAATGCAAAGGTAATTAACAACAACGGGAGGCAGAGTCTAAGCTTTCTGACTCTTCAAGCAACAAGTTCAGACGGCCAGAGATGTCAGCCTCAAGAGTGGCCTGTCTGATAAGAGGCATTCCAGCTTTAATCACATGATGTGATTTAATATGACTGTCGCGTCGGGCTTTTTCGCACAAACGCTGATAATTATTGTGGGAAGGCCTCGCCCGTATCAGCGGCAATTTATATTCAATCTCACCACTGTCTGAATATTCCTCAGAATTTCACTGAGAACAGGATATTTATCTCCATTCCTGTGATAACATGTAATGAATCCAAGGTGTTATCCTCCATATCTATAAGAGCTACACCACACTACAGCTGCACATACATCACTTTTGATGTTGCTTTGCAGCTGTTCAGATTCTTGGATGCATGCCTTTTTAATAACCGATAACAAATGAAAAATTTTACCAGCGTTTACGAGCTCTCTGTGATATTTTACAGGCTGAACATCATAAATGTATGTTGTAATGTTGCAGTTTGTGAACATATCTGATCCAAGTGTTTAAAGGCAAGCTGATCTTCTAACTCTACCTTTACTCAGACTCATGGGTGTAGTCTGGCAGTAGACCAGTTATTTACATGAGACTGAGATACAGCAGGACAATGAAGGGTGGGGGTTTGGGACCTGAGGCTCTCCTCCCAGCTTGTTCTAAAGCCCCTCACCCCTTCACAAACATACAGTCCATCATTCAGGGACTATTTAACTCAGTACACTTGGCAGAAACCACGCAGGCAACAAGTTTTGTAGTGTTTTAATTTGATTTGCGTCTTTGTTATCTGACTGTCTCTCTCCACCCCTTCCCCTCCGTACAGTAAATATTTGTCTTCCTTTTCACCAGACACTCAAACTGTATGTTATTTCTTGCTTCTTTAGTTAGTTTAGCTCCTATCTAATCCAAAGCTAGGTTGCAATGACTCGTTTGTCTGATCAAGTGATGGATGTTTCTTTGAAAGTTTGACCCATGATGTCATGGTAATACGAAACGGAGATATTGTCTGAATTCAGGCAGGCAGCAGAGCAAACCTTTTTTTATTCAGCAGGCTGGTATCTCAAGACATAAAGGCAGACACTCTTCACTGTCTCTGAAAGTGTTGAAACTTGTTCGGTAGTAGCAACTGAGCATCATGGCGGATTCTTTATGTGTCTGTTGTCTACTTTATGGCTGTTTTATGTAATGTGCAAATCTGTCATTCGTCTCCTAGATGAGTAACAAAGAAACCCAGTCCAGGCCATGACAGTTTCTATAGCCTCAGTCTATGTTTAGTGAGCAAAGGTAGGTGGGGGGGGGGGGGTGGGCGTGTTTGTTGAGTCAGGGTATTTACGTTGAGCTCGGCCCACCACTTGAACAAGTCGCTGCATGGAGGGTGTTATTCTATCTGTGAGATGCTGACAGAGGGATTTCCAAAGGTGGCAGGAACAGGAGGGCTAATTTTCACCTCCTTTTCCTCAGAGTCTTTGTTTTTGCGCGGAGATTACTCTAGTGTCGTTTTTATCTTATGTGTAAGACTCGAGCTTAAAGCAATATTTAACTTGGAAGGAGCATTCACACTTAGCACGCAAACTTCATGGACAGTGAGCTACTAACAGTGCTTCACGTGTTAATCTGTACATATAACTTAGGTTAGGCCTGGGTAGTAATTCACAGTATTTACTATTAATTCGCAAAAATCTCTTTAATTTTGAGATTGACTGTTCCTGCTCTCATATGGATTTTTTTTTTTTTTTTAAATTGGAGCAGTCAAACACAGTGAGCAGCTAACTAATGAACAGAAAGGAACCATGAGCCGCTAAAATAATAACAAAATAAGTTTTTTTATTCATTTAATAAAATAAATAACGGGTAACATTTTTTTTTTCTTTTTATCTATTGAATATGAACTTTAAGCCTCAGAATTTTTTATTTTTTTTTTTACACTTTCTTTTTGTTGTTTTGTTTTTAAGAATATGAAACAGATATGGACATATAGAAAGAAGAAGGAAAGAAAAAAGAAAATAAAGAAATAGCAAAACTCAAAAGAAGAGCATAGTGGATTGCCATGTCTCAACAGTTTGCTCCAGTTTTATCAATAACATCGTCCTTGTCCTGTCGTTGTATAAACTGACCATTTCTCCCACTTTTCTCGACATTGATCTTCTTGAGTCTTTATTAGGTCAACAGTTCCAGCACATAGATCTCCTTCACAGTTTTTCTCCAGTCCTGCTGTGTTGGTGGATCTACTTTGTACCGTTTACTTGCGATTGTTTTCTTGCAGGCTGCTAACAAAATCTTCAGTAAATATTTGTCCTCTTTTTAATACAACATTATTCAATACAAATTATCTATTAATACAACATACAATGGTACACTTGACGTATATTATAGTCCAGAATTTTAGTAATTTCCTACTGAATATTCTCAAAAAAATAAAAAATAAAAAATTAGGACAGCCAAAATACATCCAAATGGTCAACATTCATATCTCCACATTTTCTCCAACTTGGCTGTGTTACATTTTGCCGCCGCGACCCGGCCCCTAATAAGCAGAAGACGACAAGTACAAGTATGAGGGCTGTGGTGCTGATGTGTGGTTACTTCTAATTCTGGGTGTGAAAAAGAATCTAATCAGGTTTAAGCCCCAGCATTTAATGTAAATGACATGCAAATTGTGTTACACTGATTAATAAAGAATAATATGATGGCTGAACTAAATGCGGTGTGTTACCAAACCGCCATCTTTCCAGAATATGAAATGGTACCAATAAGTGATAAGATCCTCTCATTTAAACCTTGAGTGCTTCAACAGTTTGGTCTCAGGTCCTTTTGCTTTGTTATGGGTTCATCCTAGAGCTGTATTTAAAATGTAAAGTGGACCTGCTGCTGTGCTGAGGCTTTGAATAAATCAGTTTGGTGAAGTGAATTTTACACTCTTTTCTTTCCCTTCTGTTGAAATGTATGCACCCCATAACCTAGCATTACATGTGTGCTGCAGAAAAGTGGTGAACCAGATGAAATGCATATAAGGGGACATGTTGGAAAGTGTCCAGTAGAAGTATCCCTTTTATAGAGGTGACAAAACAAATAGGTTAGAGGGTAAATGCCCTACACTCCCACCCTCTTTCAACACAAATAAACACAACTCAGTGATTTGTTGTCAGCCACCCTTGACCATTATGTATCCATTTAGCTGCTCCTCACCTCACTGGTCAATCAGGTCTTGATGTCCTGTGCCAGAGGCGGTCTGTCCTCGCTGCCTAATGGACCACAGTGACAGAGCCCTGGGTGTCCTGAGGGCCACCACAGCTCCTCAGGAGTTTTACAACCCTCAGCCTCAACAGGCCAGACCGCTGTTCTCACCTGCTAACAGACTCTTTCTGAGAGGCTGGCTAACAGTCCACATGCAGGTGTTAAATTGTCCCATTGCCTAATTAACCCTTTCCTGTTCCTAGTTGGACCTCCAACAGTGTCTATTGTAGCGTGACAATAGAGCAACAATACCAATGTGTGTAATTGTCTCGGAAGTGCAAACACTGGGGAGGCTGTAAATTTCTCTGCGTGTTAGTCTCGTCTTGGCATCCAGACAAAGATGTTTACTGCATCACAAAGTCGGGAAGATAAAAATAAGAAAGGCAAGAAGTTATGTGCTAATCTTATATAAATGGAGAGGATCTCTGTGTAAAAGTGGGTAGTGACACCAGAGTCTAGAAAAGAATAAAATAAAGCTGTTTAAGTACTTTTAATAATTCAGACTCGCACTTCTTCTTTGTTTCATTAAAATGTGCTGTATCACATGTTGGGTGATGCATGAGCATTTTACAGTGACACACGTTGAGTATTCCTCTTGTCATCTCTCAACAGAAACGCAAACGAAGAGAGAAGGACGACAGCGACGCAATCAGTCTCTGCAGCTTCGACTTTAAGGTAAAACAAACTCAAACAGCACTAATACCAGTACAGTGCAGGGATGTGAACAGTTTCAAACCTCCGTAACTATTTATATGACCTTACTATACCATATTAATTTACCAAATAACAACTTAAAAAGACAGTTGTAAGTAAGTATGTAAAACTTTATTTATATAGCACTTTTTAAAACAACATGTTACAAAGTGCTTCACACAAGGAGAGTTGGATAAAAACATAGTTAGACAAAAATAATTGAACAGTTTCTACATGCAGACATAGCTTTCTGACATGACCAATGGACTCTGAACAAACACCGTGTCCACTTATGTCACAAACAACCCCATAGACAAACCCATAACCAACACTCTACACACCTGTACAGAGACACAATAAATATGTACACACACTTCCATACACAAATATATACACACACACACACACACACACACACACACACACACACACACACACACACACGACACTGTCCTGTGCTACTGATGGGAAGTAAAGATGAACAGCAGGAATCATTTAGTCACTCCCAGCCTTATGTTGTTTAGTTGCTTATTTAAGAGAGATCTTGGTTATTTTAGAGATATTTAACTCACCATTTTGAGCAAAATGTAACCAGTTATCGATGTTTTTTCCTCAAAAAGGATCTTTGCTTTAGCACCAATCAATAGATTGGAACAATAGGAACTATTTTTCGGTGCGGAGAAACACAACCGACGCACACCAAGGACTGTCAGTGAGAGCCCCCACCCCCCACGTCTCCAGTAACCCAGTGCTGAAAAATAGTTCCCATACGAAATGAGCAAGACAAGCCCTTTGCGCTGTGAATTGCGCCGTCATTCATCATGGAAGTG
>JAQQZY010000005.1:41854782-41869648 GCA_030068375.1 Ostorhinchus rueppellii
TTCCACACACTTATTTAGGTCTGGGGGCTGTGGGGAGACACTGAATTTGGCCTGGGGGTGGCGTATTCCTTTAAGTTAGAGTTAGGGTTGCTAATGGTTGAATATGAAACTATTGTTCAATATTTCAGTTTTCAGTTTTTTCTAGTTTTGGACCATAGTTTACTTTTAGTGGAGCAGAACAATAGAAAAAAACAATAGAAATTGAACATGCACTGTTTTTTACTGAAACAATTAAGGTGTTTGATGTTGATATTCTCTTGGTCATAATTTATGCTTAAACATATTTTTTACTCTATTTTCCATTGCTGGATATTTCACCAAAAGTGGGAATTAAGATAAAGTTTCAAATGTGAAAGGACATTTATACAAGAAATTCAATAAAATACAGTAGATTATTTTGACTGAACCTGCTGGGTGTTGACCACCATAGTTATGTGCAAAACTGACATATTAATTATGTGTTGATTTCTACTTCTCTGTTACTATTAAGTCTTTTTTAATCAGGTAATGGCTCTTACTGTAGATTCTGAAATAATCATAGGTGACTTATCATAAATGCCTGTCTTGTGTCATGATCATGTTGTTTTTTTAAGCTACTAACTGAACTGTGTTTTTGGTCGGAATAAGTACAAATGACTTTGGATAAATCAGGTTAGACAATACATGTGGGTATTCTCCACTCATGATATTTACATGAATTATACTGTCCACATTCTTTATAATAAAACACTGTATTATGTCCAGTACTCAGCACAGCAGTGAAATTTAGACTAAGTTAAACATTCTTTTTGTCTATTCATATGCATTTTACATATCATTTGATATCCCATGGTTCACTTTTCTTTCTGCTAGTTGGTTACATTTTCTTTTAATCTGATCTCATCTTGACAATGTCAGTTTCCTGAACAGTCACACTCTAACCTGTATCCTGAGTTTCTCTTCCACACTTTCCTATGCATGTTTTGTTGCCTAATGTCACTCACTGCCAAAAGAGCAGGACAATGAGCAGCGTGTTTATACCTCTAGTGTTTTACTGCGGAGCACTTATTTTGGAAAAGGGCCTCAGGGATAATAATAGATGCAGGTTTTCTTATCCCTTTGTACATTGCAAAGGTGGGCACACAGCTGTTATGAAAGATTTTGACAGAACCATCACACTGTTTAAGTAGAAACTGCGCGTGATATCTGGTGTTTTACTCCATCTGAGGTTGTCCCCTGTTTATTCAGAGCATATCTTTAAAATGACTCAACTTATCTCTGGAAGTCGTATAGATAAAGATCATGTTTATTTGTTGAAGAGCTCACTGAGGTTTGTGGTTACTCCATTTAAGAAATCTGACAGGATGGACTGGCCGGGTCGGAAAATATGTTTCAGTGTGTGGGTGTTAATGTGCGCACCTTCCCTTCGACACAGTCAAATCTGTCCTCCTTTCCCACAGCACAGTGACATCATAACTGAACACCCTTCACCCTCAGGTATATTTCACAATTTAGACTTTTCTATGGTGTATTATTTAAGATCAGCTGCAGCTTGTGTGTGTGACAGCCCCTCTGCTGGGAACAAAAGGATCCTTTGAGACACATGAGACAGATTAGCAGAGATGGAGGCTACAACTTAGATTCTGTAACCAGTCAGATCAGTCACTGTGCTTTAACCAAACAAAGGTAATGCGTTGTTGTGAAGGACCCAGGGGCCACTCCTTTACTCAAATCAGAAGGGATCTCTGTGTTCTACTGTGACTTTGTTTTCTTTTCTAATGGAGCTCCATGTACAGTCTGCTGTTGCATAAACACTAAGTTAGTTGAAAACTGATTCTCATTTTCAATAATGAGACGTATAGAGACGAATAAACAATTATTCTCACACTCCATGGGCAACTGAGATTGGTTGACCAATTAACCTACTAATGCATGTCTTTGGATGATGGGAGAAAGCAGGAGTACCCATGTAGAACCCACACATGCAAACTCCACACAGAAAGGGGTCTGGTGTTGGAATCAAACTCCGGACCTTCTTGCTGTGAGACAGTGGTGCTAACCACTGCACCTGGGGCTGCTAAAACGCTTGCTACTAAAACACTGCCAAACAAATACCAGAAATGATCTAAGAATGAATAAAAGTTAGTTTATTTTAGTATAGGTTGAAATTAGGGCCTCAGTTGCAGTTAAGTTTTGATGTAAATGTACCAGGGGAAAAAAAGTATATTAAAAAAAAAAAAGGTGTTTTTTTTGGTTAGTTAATTGATTTAAGAAAAAAAGTTCTAACCTGCATATTATTACACAAAATATGAAGGACGTTACAAAAAAAACGAACCATTCTTTTATGCTAAGACATTACATATTCTTTTCCACTTTTCACCTTTTTTATAGTCGTTGCCAATTGAAAATGAATAGAAAAGAATCAAGACAAGAATGTTCTTACCAGTAAGGAACATTTTAAACAGGTGATGGTAGCATACTGTGGCCACACAGTCAGATATATTAAAATAATACAGTGGTTTATATTGTTTGAAATGTCTTTGTATGACATACTCATACAGAACTAGAGGCAAAAACTAGATTTTAGATATTCATACTTTATGATCAATGAGTTGGAATAAAATGTTTTGGACTTTTCTCATCAAATGATTATGACAATCTGATTTACTCTTGATAGATGAACTGTAACTGAGACTCTATATGTATTAATTTTACCTACTCAAAGGTAATTACTGATGTGTATAAACAGGCATACACAGAAGAATGTATCTGAAAACAAAATGATTCCAACTTTTGGGGCAACAGTGTATTACAGACAGCAGGGCCCTTTTTTGCTTCTTAGACTGATGGAAACTCTCGTATCTGTACTCCCAGTGTGGTCAAATATCTGCTCCTGCACAGTGTTGCTCAGTCTAAACCGGCAGCTTAAAGATGATGTACACAGTGGGTGAACCACTACTCAGAGCTGCTTCTGGTCTGCTTTATGCTTAGTCCAGACAAGTGGACATGTCACCTAGCATAAAGTGATAACAGTCTAACATCCTAACAAAGTGCTGACAGCTGGCTAAACTTGTACTTAAAGATGCATTATCTGTATGTGTAAGTTGTTACTCTACAACCTCTGCTGACTACATGACTTCCTACCCCCATGTCCTGGCTTCAGTTCACATCCCACTTCAACACGACTGTTGCTGCAATATGAATTTCTCAGTAAATGACGCACGTATTGTTTTGAAGTTCAGCGCATCAGTTGCAATTTGAGCTGGGATTCCATACAAGTCCCAGACCTGGAAAATGACACCTTTCTTTACTTTTGTTTCAGTGAAAACCACACATTTCCACACAAGAACATAAATTTTTAGAATTATGTGAAAATACAGGGATGAGTGCCTGTACCCTCTCCCTCCCTCAGCGGTACTGTGCTGTTTTGACCCCCAGGCCATAAATACTGAACGTCCCATTTTAACTTCCACTATGTTCCTGTATAAATACCACTCGTACAAAATATATATTTGCATTTCCTCCTGATTAATTTTTATCAGCATTTCTGTTTGTTCAGTCAACATAGTGCCAGTGTTTTGTAGTTCTTGGTTACGCTGCTTTGTTTGGTAGCAACCAGCTCTACTGTGGGTGGGACAAGTGATGAAACAAAACCAAAAAATTCACAGATGAGTAACGCAGGGATGTAAGTCTAGTTTGAGAACTGTGGTATTCATTGTTTCTGCAGACTGGTGTGAGATTAGATCGTCTGTGTCAGTTCATCGTTATTTAACCACAGACATAGGGGAGTGTAGGTATTTATAGTTCAGGTCATTTAGAACAGAAACTTCCTAGATTAAGTTGGAGTTAAACTCTCAACACAGATGAATAGGGCCCTGAATTAGAAACATAGTGCATGTCAAAATCTACTCAGTCCCCAGGTATAGATACCAATTCCTCTCATGATCAAATCAAGAGTGAGGAAGGAGCAACAATAAATGAGGACAATAGACATTTAAAGTGTTTAAGAAACACCTTGATTCATCATAGCACAAACATCCTCAACAAACAAAGTAATAATTCTTTAACCTATGTTTTGTTTTTAGGCACTTGGCACCACTGCTTATATTTTTTTGTTTAACTGATTATTACAATTCCAGTTCCTGTCTCTTTTTTAAGGGGTTCTAATTGTCCCATGTTCTATCAATCTACCAAATGTAATAATCAATATAGTAATTATATCAGTATCAGACAAACAAACAGGAGCGATAATATGTTATCATTAAGATTTCAGACACCAAAATGCATCAAGACTAAGACAAGACAAAGACTCGGAAGAGCTGAGACCAAGTTAAGACCAAGACAGACCAGTTACACAGCAAGGATCATTTTGGGAACAAGTATTTCAGTTGTGTTTTTCTTTTAGGTGTACAGTGTATAAACTGAGTCAAGTGTTGCCAAAAAGTTTTTTCGCATAAAATAAATGTTCAAAGACACATTTTTCTACAGTGATGATGTTAATGAGTAACTAAGACACAGGAAGTTTAGTGATATCCCTAAGACTAATAAAGCTGTATACAAAAGTTTTAATATTGTGCCTCATAAATAAACCTAACTGATTATATCATATCAAAAATGTGATTAATGATTGGTACTTGGAGTTTGAGCTTATCAGGGCTTTTTGCAGAAAGATCATGCATCCCATGTTTGTGTTGCTACTGACCTCTATCAGCAGAGGGCAGCAGTGTCACCACCGGACACTCACTCAGCACTTGTGCATGTGAGTGCCCAGAGCTGCTGCCTTCCAGATCTGTAATTAGACTTTGCGCATCCAATACTCACTGCTGCTGAGGTTGAGGTAAACTCACCTCAGCCCCCAAGCCTCGAGGCTCAGTCGGTCGTTGGCACGGCATAGGTTATACAACGGTGAAACCCCACAGCTCACAGCATTAGTCATTACACTCCACCTCTCTGTGATCAGACGTATGTGTGTGTTTGGGAGTGTAAATCACAGCTACACTGCAGCTGCAACTCAGTGTGACTACAGGCAAACAGGACAGGCAGGCCTAGCCATGTTGTGTTTAGTTTTTATAGAGGCTGGGCCAGACATACAGCTGATTCAGCCCAAGGTCTCCCCGTGTGGAGTGAGTAACAGCAGGACTGCACACAGTGTCTTGAGAAGGAGGACACAGACTATACACAGACAGACAGATTCACTTTTTATTGGATCCTCTCTGACTCCTCCGTCTACTGTACATACTTTTTTGCTCTGCTGTCTTATCTCTCACGGAACCCATCATGACCAGTTTTTATCCTTAATCCTAAACCGGTTTGATTCATGATCCCAGTCCCCGTGTGTCCTGAGAGCCTTCGGGTGATGTAACCCAGACTCTATGTCCTGTTGGTGTGCAGCAGATGAGTTCTTCTGACCACTCAGTCAACAAGCCCAAAGAACAACTTGTCAGCCACTTGGCACCTCGATTAGCATCTGTGCTTTGTCTCACACACGGTAACAGCATGGAGACTGTGTCCGGTTTCACACCTCAGTGTTGACCCAGGTGGTTAAAGTGTAGAAAACGCTACAGACTCGTCCATCTGTCCAAAACACACACATTGTGACACCTCAGCTTTCCACTATATTAGCTGCTCCATCAGGCCTAACACCTCCATTACACCTCTGTGAATTTGTGCAGCAGCTGCTGAGTGTGTCCAGTGTGTGGCCTTAGGTGAGGTTGCATCTCTGCCCTCATGTTCTTCATGTGGGTGGAGTGGAAAAACCCCCACAATTTAGGTTTCCCCCCTCAGATGGGTCTTTTGTCCTGCAGTGAAACTGGTAATCTGCCGCCTGTAAGACTAATCAACATATGGGTGGCAGTTGTACCCCACACCCAGCGGTGCTCAATACACAGGTTTCAGTTTAAGCATCTGACTGAGTGTGTCACAGACCCCCACTATTGATATTCTAATTGATCACTTCACCCCCACTTTCTCTAATGCAAGTGATAAAAGCTGTTGATTGACTAACAAGGAGAATGAAATAATGGTTGTATTTTGTATATTTATAGCGTGCTAATCACATTATAGTTTCAGTTATTTCTTTGCCTGAAACGTTTCTCAGTGACATCGTTAAGTGTGATCTTGCACATAATGTGAAGGAAGATTGCCCAAAATGTCTGTATAAATGACTGCGCTCATAAAGTGCCAGGTCAATGATCAGGCATTAAGAACTTCAACCCATTTCTCTGAAAAAATGTCACCCTCATGACAGTTGTTTGTATAAAGTCTGTTTAGCCATAAGCTTTACCAGTGATCTTAAAATTCTTACTACTGTTTTCACTCTGACTGCATGGTTCAACAGAGCCTGCGGGCTCCTTCTCCTCACTCCCAAGTAAACCAATCCTGCCTCATTTACAGTCATGAGGGCTGAGCAGAGACTTGTCCCTCCCCTGTCTGCACTGCTGATATATAAAGCCCTCCCTCCCTCAGTCTACCTCAGACCAAAGTTTAGAAAGTGTGAGTGAGGGAGACCTTCACAGAACCCCGTCCCATTAGGGAAGGAGAAGAAGAAACGGGGGAAGGTGTATTTATTTATTTAAGTCCTTTTTTACTTTCAACCTTTACTTTTTTACTTTTTTCTCTGATGTGGATTACTTGGAGCTGACACGCCAGGATTAAAAGAGGATATTGTGTTTTTACTGAAAGCTATGGTGGCTTACGATGAACTGGGTAGCTTGGTGCCTATCAAACGGACTCTGCAAGTGATAGACTACCAGAACCAAGCCAACAAAGAGTCAGAGGTGAGATGCAAAAATACACAACAGTGGTATTGGTGCGTGACACTTGTAGTGTGTTTGGCAGCTGTCTATGTCTTTTAGTAAATGTTTGACCAGAGCTCATTTAGATGAAGTCATATCTGTGTCACATTGTGAGTGAATCAGCACCTAACCCTGATTTTATCTTGCTTGGATACAGTGTTTGTTTACGTCATCTTATTTGCTATGTGAATGTGAGAGGAGACTTTGCACTTTGTGTTAAGCAACTGAAGAACAATCTTGAAGATATTGGCTAACCTGGAATACTTAATGATTGGATTGCACTGAATTTTTGTTGTAGTAAACATTGCACCGGCCCCCCTGGAGAGTTGTGTATTACCAATCTCCTCCTCCTTTTAAATGTGCATCTCTGCTGTCTTGGTGGGATATTGAGACGGAGAAACACCACAAACAGTGACGCAGCAGGGAGTAAACACTCAGTTAGCATCCCTGTATCCCCTCAGCTCAGTTCCATCTGGGAATAATTTACATTTGACCTGTGACTTTTGATGCCAGCATAGAAAACTAAAACTCTCATGGCAATTTAACAGAACAGCCCAAAGCTGCGGTCACAACTAAACACACTTGAGCTGTGAAATCCAGGTGTGCTCTCTGTTAGGAAAAGGCAACTGCAGATTCTCTTCCTTCCCCCTTTCAGAGGTTTTGAGGTTGTTCTCCAAAATGTGGTCTAACTGACCGTAAACTGTTTGATAAAGGAGAAGTGCAGGCACAATTCAAGAAGCGTTTTTCTCACCGAGTTTCACAAGTGAGACACCCTTTGGTCTTAGTGGGTTTCTCCTGTGACTTACTGATGACCTCAGTCCTTTCATTTATGCTCTGGCTGTTCTGTTCTCAGCTCCTATCAGCTCAAGCTGTGCTGTAATAGCAGGGACACATCTGGGGTATTTACTCATGGCCCACACGAGGTTACATCAAAGGCTAGATGCAAGAAAGGCGTTTCTGGGATCCCTGGCATTCACATGGTTGTAATCTAGGGGTTTTGAGGTTAGGGTTTTGGGGACTGCAGCTCACATGCTGCTGCTGGAAATGTGAGCGGCTGTCCTTGTGGGTCATTGATGATGATGAAAGTTATTCACAGCAGCAGCACAAACCCCGGATCTGCCTGGTTTCCTGAAGTGAGCCAGACGCTCGCTTACTCTGCGGAGTTCCCGAGTCAAACTGCCAGGAATAGCAACTTTCCCTGTCTGCCTGCACAGTTTCACTTTACAGCAGATACACAAAGAGTAGGACTAGTGGCCTTTTGTTATTTTGGGGCCAGTCCCCAAAGGACAGGAAGAGCACAATGGCCATCCAACCTTTCCAATATTGACTTTGGAAACCCCCTCCCCTACAACTTTTGGTGTTTGTCTTTATTTCCTCTGCATCACATTTAAGACTATTAAATGTGATATGGCTCTGCTTTTCCCTTCCAGCAGACAACACGTTCTCAAGGCTGTTGTTCTGGTCTCAAGTAGTGACCCTGACCGAAGCAGGCTGTGTCTCGACTACAACCAGCAGCAGCTCACAGGCCACACCAGACTGAGCCAGGATCTGTTGCACAGCTGTGTCTGCAGGGCCTGGAGCCTCAAAGGCTGCTCTGTTTCCCAGATTTGCTGGGCCAAAGCAAAATCCTATTTTGTCTGAGTCAGGAGAAAATATGAGCAGCTTCTAGCAGTGCAGTATTAATTTTCAGTGAGCAAGGCCTTATTAGTGTGAAGTGCTATGAAATGTTTTTTGAGGAGTGCATATTCTAGAAATATGTGATTGTGTCTATTTCATCTTGTCATGCTTTGTGGACTGAAGGCTCTGTGGGCTGAAATCATTACCTCTTTGATTTCTGCTGCCTGTTGTTCTTGGCATACAGCCAAGCAGCTCTCTCCTTTCTCCCAGCCTCAAGGCTAAAGGAGGAGGGGAGTCACCTGGCCCAGGTGTAGTGCTACTCTCACGCAAGGCCTGCTGAAGAACCTGTCTCAACTCGCAGGCATAAAGACTCCTGTGAACCCCCTGCAACGTTGCACTCTGTAAACACTGTGAGGGGATGGATTCACTGTCTGTTTACGACCGTTCCTTTCCCCCAGTTCACTGCAGAGGTGGTCTGTTCCACTGAACAGTCCTGACATACTGTCCCATACTGCTTTGTTGCTGCAGGAAAAGCAGTTAAAGAGCTGCAGCAATCAGGAAGCTTTTGTCTCCTACTGTTACTGTAATGGAACAAATTCACTCCGAGTGGAGCTGTGGCTGTTGCCAGGCCCGATAGGCAAGTTGCTTAGTGTTTGTGGGGAGGGGAGTTGAACAGCTGAGAATAAGGTCCCGTGCATTCCTGGCATTCCTCCAAGCCCCCTTCCCCTCCAGATCAGCAGTCAGAAAGGGTCTTTGTGCTCAGTGGGCTGGCCGGCCCGAGTCTCTTCACATGATGGAGCCAACAGCTGCTTGGGCTGCTTCCTCCTCCTCATCGCTGCCGAGTCGGCACAGTATCTCAGTGTCCGCTGGTCCGCCAGTCTGTCTGTCTGTGGCTCGATCTCGGCTCCAGCTACTCCTATTTCCTCGCCTCAAAGCAGGGAGTGGAGTCAATTATGAGGATTTATGACTTAACTTGACATTTTTTATCACAAGGAAGTCACAAGGGAGTGTCTGGACTTACTGCTGAGGTCTCACAGTTGGCATAACCAATTGATTTGTTCTGTGCAAATGTACAGAGCATGTTAAGATTTTCTTTGAGATGATCTATAGAAAAACTGCCTGGCTAATCTCTCCTTCCTATTTTGCTTTGCTTCCTCAGGAACCCAGCAACAAGCGTGTCCGTCCTCTCGGCAGGGTGACGTCGCTAGCCAACCTCATCTCTCCTGTAAAGAATGGGGCCGTCCGGCGCTTCGGCCAAACCATCCAGGTGAGCACCAGGACTCTCCACAAACAGGAGACACCTCAGGTTTAACTGTTTTACATGCTGCATTCAGAGGCTTGTAATTGCAACATGTCTGACAACTGGGGTTTCCTGTTTCATCTACAGGCCTCGTTCCGAGGCGATGGAAAGTCGCCGGGCGTGCCCCAGAAGCCTTGCAATAAGGCAGCGGCTCCCACCCCGCCCAAAAGGAGGAACAGCACATTGTGGTCAGAGACGCTAGATGTCCACCAAAAGGGAACCTTCTCCACCAAAGAAATCAAGAGGCAAGAGGTGAGGATCGGCACTGACAAGAAAGGGGGAAACAAGAAAAAAAAATGCAGCTGTAGACAGATGAATGAGAAATCCAGACAGTAGTCTACCAGACTAGTTTCACATGTCACTGTAGTATTTGTGTCAAACAGTCTAGAAAACCATCCAGGGTTCATTTCCCACTCCTTGTAGTCTCACATATACGTGATAAGCCAACAAACTGTTGCTCTCCCTATTCTTACCACATACGTCAGACCTTTTAACCAACTGTCAGAAGCTATACACTTCTAAATACAGAAAGCAAGAAGAAAGGGTAGACTGGGGGGAGAAAACAGCCAGATCTCATCGTTGACCTCAGTCATTTGGCACCAGTATAGGTGTAGATGTAGTCTAATGGATACTGTTTGTAATGACACTTTGATTCATGTGTTTTGCTAAAAAAGTATCTCTCTGTTCCTCCTCCCCTTGTTCAGGCCATATTTGAGCTGTCTCGTGGAGAACAGGACCTGATTGAGGACCTCCAGCTTGCACGCAAGGTTTGTGCTTTTAAACCTCTGAGGCAGTGGGAGTACATATAAAGCAAACAGATTAAATCAAAGTCTGGCAGGCCTTCCACACAGGCAAGCCAGGAACTATAAAAAGAAAGGAATTATTCTGTTGTCTTTCTCTTGTTCCCCAATACCTCCTCACTAGGCTATTCTTAGTATCCGCCTCCTTTTGGCTTGCATGATTAAAATAAGAGTGGGGGTGTTATTTGACCATTTTGGCTCTGCTCCTGTCCACAGGCGTACCATGACCCAATGCTGAAGCTCTCCATCATGTCTGAGGAGGAGCTGACTCACATCTTTGGCAACCTGGATGCCTACATCCCTCTACATGAGGACCTGCTGGCACAGCTCTCAAAAGCCACCGGTCCAGATGGGACAGTGGGACAGATTGGACAGATTGTCGTTACCTGGGTAAGTGTCCGCTAATTTCCAGTAGCTCCTATTTACAGTTTTTTTTTTTAACCCATCTCTGTGCAGTAACAAAAGCAGACCTCATTAAAGTACTTGACTCTTTTACAGCTCCCCAGACTTAACGCCTATAAGGACTACTGCAGCAACCAGTTGGCAGCCAAAGCTCTGCTAGACCAGAAGAAGCAAGACCCACGGGTGCAGGACTTCCTGCAGCGCTGCCTGGAGTCCCCTTTCAGCCGGAAGCTGGATCTGTGGAGCTTCCTGGACATTCCGCGGTCCCGCCTGGTCAAGTACCCACTGCTGCTCAAAGAAATACTGAGACACACTCCATCAGAGCACCCGGACACTGCCAGCCTGGAACAAGCTGTAAGTCAAGGATGCATCACAAATACCCAAGAAACATGTGTTTTATTAAGCACTGTCCTCATAACACTGGGTTGACGCTAACCATTGACTTTTTGTTGACTTAGATCACCGTTATCCAGGGCGTTCTGTCTGACATCAACATGAAGAAGGGAGAGTCAGAGTGCCAGTACTACATCGATAAGCTGGAATATCTAGACGACAGGCAAAAGGACCCACACATCGAACAGTGCAAGAGTCTGCTGTGTCATGGGGAGCTTCGCAATAAGAGCGGAACGGTGAGCAAAACACACATTTCCTGTCATCAACACTTTTACTGTCTCAGCATACAACAACAAAAGCCTCACATTCCATATAAGGCAATTACAATCAACATATGACTAAACCCTAAGTTTATGATGTGTGGCAACTGTGAACAAGACTAAGTTTGGAATTAAGGAAGGTTTAAAGGCTTCATATTTTATTCATAAGTAATGTTCTTGTTGTAAATGTTTGCATTTGTTGCTTCCTTCCAGAAGCTGCATGTATTCCTGTTCACCGAGCTGCTGGTTCTGACCCGTCCCGTCACCAGGAATGAGCGTCAGTGCTTCCAAGTGTATCGACAGCCAATCCCAGTGCAGGACCTGGTGTTGGAGGACCTGCAGGATGGAGACGTCAGAATGGGCGGCTCCTTCCGAGGGGCGTTCAGCAACGCAGACAAAGGTGAGGCTCGTTCTAAAACTTCAAAACGTGTTGAAATATCGTTTATTTTTCATATTTTAATAAATATTTCATGGCACTAACCTCAGTTATTCTTCTCTTCTTTTTCTGCAGCCAAAAATATTTTCCGTGTTCGTTCCCAAGACCCGAGCCAGGCCCAGTCCCACACGCTGCAGGTAAACGATGTTTTCCATAAGCAGCAGTGGCTCAACTGCCTCCGCAGCGCCATTTCCGTCCACCAGCCACTCAGTGAGCCCAGCACCCCCAGCCTGTCGGGGGCCGATGCCCTCTCCAAGCGCCGCCCCTCCTCAGTGTCCGCCATCGTCCACATGGAGGAGACCGATGAGAACTGCCCACAGCCGACCTCTCAGTCTGCTCCTAGCTCTCCATGCAGCAACCCCAACCCCAGTCCCACCACCACCTCCCCTTCATCCTGCTCACCTTCCTCCTCGTCATGTTCGTCCACGTCGTCATCATCATCTTCATCGCCAGTTTCCTTCCCCACATTACACAAATCCAAAAAGGACAAGAAGTCGCTGTGTTCTTTAGGGAAGAGAAAAGAGACGATGGTTTGAAATGAGGAGGCAGGAGAAAATGGACTCCTGGTTGGACATTTTGTTTTTGTACATAAGAAACGGCGCAAAAAAGCGTGGGACTTGTATTTATGTGTGTCTGCGTGCGTGCGTATTATTACAACAGTGTTCTGCATTACTGTCCTCTTCGGCAGCTATTTACATTACCCCTCCATTCAAGTGCATCCCACAGAGACACAGTATTCTGCAGAGACGTGCACGACTTTCACCGGCTCTGAAAGAAAGGGAAGAATGACAAAACACATACACACTTTGCATACGTGTGTTTGTTGACTTCTTGAAGATAGAGGTGGTGCATCCAATCATGTTTACTCTTAAATTGATATTTAAGCATTATTTTAGACATTGTGGGGGTAATAAAAGTTTTACATTTTTATATTTTAAAATGTAGTATTTTTTTTAGGTATCATAAAGCAGCACTGTGTTAGCTTTTAGGTGAAGTTATTTTAAATTCTGAGCATGTCAAATGGGCAAGAATGGAGATTAATCCCCGAAAAAAAAGTTGAGATGTATCATACAAAGCTACAAATTTTTTCTGTAAAAGTTTTTTGATTTATCGTAGGTCTTATTTTTATACATAATACATTCCTGCAATGACAGATGGTAGCATCCGGACACTTTTATTTTATTTTTTGCATTTATTGCAGTCAGAGGCATTAATATAAATCCATTCAGTGGAGCATTTATTACTCCCCGTTGAATATGACTATAAGAAATCATCAGACGACAAAATCACATCAGAGAAGAGCTGAGGAATTTTGTTAAAAACTAAATTTTGAACTGAGCCATGTTGGTTTTTTTTTTTAAAAAGCTGACTCTTCAGAATGAAACCAATCACTTTTCAGTGTAGCATCTTGCATGGAGCTTTAGTTGTGGACACTTCTTGCACCAGTTGAGGCAGCAGGATGTATTTACCTGTCCAGAGAGATGGGACAGTTAAATGTGTATAAGACTGTTTGAGGAAAACAAAGATTGTCTGAAGGCCGAAGAGCAAAAGAGAAATGGATGGAAACGGCTGAGTTTTTGAATGGAAATGTTTTGTCAGTGCAAGATCTTTAACTCCATCAACCTTTTGTTTGAGTTGATGTGATCTCTTGCTTAACGATGGATAAAATCAAGTGAGTGTTAATGAAGGAGAAAGCACGTAGGGGAAGGGAGATGGAAAATGAGGTTTGTGTATGTGCATAAGAAACTTGTTTTTAAAGGAAAAACAAGAGACGATAAAGGGCTGAACTGTATGTAACTAAAAGAACAATAAAGATCTGTGTAAGATTTGCATCTGAATTTTCAGTTTCATGTCTTCTTTTTTAACTTATCTGTCTGAAACCTAGATATTGCACATTTTCTTGCTCTGCCAGGTCATATGACTCACACCTCTCTGAAAGGAGGAGTGCTCCAAAAGAAAAGACAAGGAGATACCCACTGATTTATGGCCAAGCTTAGTTCTTAACTAAATAGTCAGTTCCATACAGGTGCCAAGGAAAATATTTCCAGTGTAGGAATTACTCTGGATTTGGTTTTTCAACCGGCGACATCTCCGCCTGGTCCCATTTTCAGAGAACGCATTTGTTGACAGAGTTTTTAAATAAAGTAACGCCTCGTGATGTTTCCATTTGGAAGACCTGACAAATGGTCCACAAGAGTCTCTCCAAGGTTTTTACAAACACACTGGGCTTAAAGGATTTAAGAGTGGCAGGGCTGTTCCGTTGTATAGAGGAGATAAAATAAAGAGTTCCATTTCACTCATCACAGGGAGATTTTTGTAATGCGAGACATTCAGTCGTTGGAACGAGGCATATTTTCTTCCCTTTAATTTGTCTGCTTGGCACAATCTAGAGTCACTTGGGATTTTATTGAGCACTGGCCTCATGTCTGCCTCTAAGAAACATTCTCCAAACATTCACTCATGCTCTCCACACTGTTGCTCCTTTACTTTAATGGACATTTACCAGCAGTAGAGTAAGTGGTAGTGATGGTAAAGCAACAAGGACAACTTTTGGACTTTTAGCAGGTGACTTTCAAGTCCTTAATGACAAGGCCTCGACAAAACTAAAGGTGTTGGAACATCTGAATGACCTACAAACGAAGATTCAGCTTCAATACGAAGTGTTTCTGACCACAGTGAACACATTCAATTCAATTCAATTTTAAATGTAGAGCCCTGTATCACAACCAGGTTGCCTCACAGGGCTTTATAGAATTAGTTGGATATGAAAACAAATAGTAATAATAATAACTAGAAAAGCACTCGGAAAGCGCAGACCTCCGCCAAGCTTATTGTGACTCCCATCCAACAGTCGTACTTTTTTAATGTTCCATATGCCCTGTCGT
>JAQQZY010000005.1:41892313-41906088 GCA_030068375.1 Ostorhinchus rueppellii
TTCTATTCTATTCTATTCTATTCTATTCTATTCTATTCTATTCTATTCTATTCTATTCTATTCTATTCTATTCATGTTTGGTCAGAGCTCTGACTTATATACAACCTGCATAAGATGAGCAGTTGCTGCTTTCCATGTTTGTTGGTTGGGAGTTTTTTCATCGTCTTGCTCTACCCATTGATGTTTGAGTCAGACGATGAAATAATTTCTGCCTGGAGGGAACAAGTTGGTCCTGCATGTGTTCAATTCTCTGAGCAGCTTTTTGTTTGTTTGAAGTTCAAAGCATGTGTGCGGTGAACTCACCAACCCGCACCAATTGTGCTGCACACCTGGCTCTAGTTGCATCTAAAATTTTAGGCTCCCTGCTGTCATTCAGATCCCTGTTTTTGTGTCACTGGATGTTTCTATAACAGGTTTCAACAATGTCTCCATTGTGTCTCTACTGGCTCACCTACTTCTGTGCATCTCTGAAGTGACAGAGAAGGTGACGAGGTAAGTACCTGGAGTAAGATAAAAGCCAGAGATTAGTGGGAAAGGAAGTGAAGCGTCCCGTGCTGCAGCAGATGATCCCCAAACAAAAACACAAGGGAGGGAGGACAGATGAAGTTGTAAAATGTAAGAAATTCAAGGCTTTAAATGAACAATTAGGTCAGTTTCTTTAAAATCACCCAAGTCTGATATTTGACTTGACCTGCTCAGGGTTTCATGTTTTATAATCAGTTTACCAGGATGAATCAATATGAGCCCAGACTCCAATTCTAACATGTTCATCTGACATCATGTCAGAGGCTGTAAAGGTGTTTTTATTGTAGAGCAACAACTGCTACAGCTGCACTGATAATAACGTTTAAAGAAATGAATAATAGCTCAGTGAGTCCTAACAGTCAGGAAACAGTGATTCTAGTGCTGTTAAACGATTACAGTTTTTATCAGGTTGATCACAGGGTTGCTGTGGATTAAGTTTGATTAATCATGATAAAATATTATTCATTTTAAATATATTCTTTATTAATTGTGTTTCATTTTGCATGAGCGAACAGACTCGACAAAGAAGGGAATATATATGCAATTAACATGTTTACTGGACGACGTATTAGCTGAAGTGTTCGCAAAATCCCCGACTAACGTATGCTTCATATTAATGTGGTGTTTTAAGCTGGAAGTGCTTTGGTGAAAACAAAACTCCTTCCTGCAGAGTGTGTATAATACTTTATGCCAGTCGACTGTTCTGTTTTGGTTTGTTTGTCCACATATTTCCATCCAGAGGACCAACGTGCTGTTCAGTGTCTTCCATCTTTATGGCTTGGTTCTGCTGCCTGTCACTATCAGATCAACTGACTATTTGTGCATGCGTGATGGTAACTGTGCATGGACAAACTGCCCCAAATACACTGGCAGAGACATTCAGAGTCCTTCTGTGCTGCAGATGGAATAATTGCATTAAAATTTTTAATCAGATTAATCATGATGACGGATTAATCGGCATAAATGCCTACATTTTGACAACTCTAATGTATTCCTTTTAGTTCAGATTTGAACTCTACTAATGTGGAAACAATAGCCAACAGCTACATTCATACAGATATTTGCATTAAGTACTGTTCCTGCATGTTTATATTCTCACATGAAGTTTGTGTTGTGCTGAAACTCAGGTATTTAATACTATTATCAGACTCCATTTCTAGGCTAACAGTGGCTTTTGTTGCAGACTTTACAGTTGCAGGGGGAGAAAATAGATGCACTGAAGAACCTAGGAATAAGCATGCAGATGGTAGAAAATCTAAACAGTGTCCCCCACATGAAGAAACCATTGTACAGACTGTTATTGTTAACTCACTCACTACCTCAACTAAGGGCACAGACAAGAGAATTACCCTGCATATGTGTTTTTAATGGTGGAGAAAACTCACACAACACAGCAAGAACAGACAAACTCAACCCCAATCCAACTGAGAACCAAACCCAAAACCCTGTGGAAGTGTTGACCCCTACATCAGTATGATGCCCATTGGGTTAGAGAGATTAGAGAAGGTGTCACATTGGAAATAAACAAAAACAAAACAAAAACAAACAAAAAAAACCAAGACACCTATGTAAGATTTGTGCACATTCACTGCTTATGTGAACTTTGTGTTTAAACATCTGTCGATGCTGCTAGCCGCCACTTTTCAGCTCTAATCCTGTCTTAATTAGTCATTTATCTGCATTGTACATCCAGAAAGAAACAACTGACCTTAGATGCCTCATTCCTTGTCCTGTGACACCAAAAAAAAAAAAAACATTTCAACTTCAACTTCAGTAAATGTAAGTAATAAGATGTACTGCCACTTTTTCTTCAGTAATTTCCCAGTTTCCACTCACTGCTGCTATTCTTCCTAATAACCACTGAAAATGTACAAACAAAGATAATCGAGGAGGAACAATTTACATCAATAGTAGGAGTACATCTGCGTGGTACGGTGCATTTTTTATGGTCAAAGTAACAAAGGAGCGTTGCTTCTCTGTAACAGGAACAACAGCATCCCTGTTGTGTTTAAAAGACGTACAAGGACATTAAGTGAGCATAAGTAGCTGAATCAGATATGTAAACTTTAGGTCTCAGCATCCGTCCCTTAGGTCTGAAATGTCACAAGCAATTACTATGACAACATAATGCAGGTATTTAGTCAGGAAATGTGATGTAAGAGAGCCAACTTGGCAAAAATCAAACGGAAACATTGAAGAAAAATGAGCCCTCTAAAAGTTCCTCATCAGTGTAATAACAGTGACCTCCTGTCTACCCAACACAACAGCACGGACTCATTAATAAACTGTCCACTGGGGGTAAACTATTTTCACTGGAGCCTGGAGGATTCTCTTAAAACTGGAAAAGGAAAATGGCAATGAAAGGTTCGGGTTTTTGTTTCTCTGCTCCCAGGTTGTGTAAGTATACAGTATTTTGTTTTTCATTAAATGGTCATTAGATGAAGTCATGGCTGATGGAGGTTATTATCTTTAATTATTAAAAGGTAGTCATTGTTCATTTCCTCTGTTTCCAGCAGCACTGCACCAAAATGGGAACTGTTCCCTGCGTTGTGTTTGGAAGGAAAGGTGGCAAAACTGGAACTAACACCATGAGGAGTTTGTCACTTATTAAGGCCAAAAGTGTGATCACATTTGTACCGCAAAGACGACAACGGAACCAGCAATTACAAAAGAAAGGAGAAGTGGGTTTTTTGTGATAAATCAAAACCTACCTCTGCATGAATAAGATGAACCAGTTTCCATATTATCTGAGTAATGAAGCTGTGTTGTTTTGTTTTTGTTTTTTTTATATATAATGATTTGTTTTTGGGGTTTTTTTTTGTTTGTTGATTGTTTTGTTTCATTGCTGTTGTTATTCCCCTGTGTTTTGTATTATGTTGGGGTCTGAAATAAACTAAACTACACTAAAGGATGAGCCAATGACAGTGTTATTGGACTGTTTTACTGTTTTATCTGCTATTTGTAAAAAACAAAACAAAACAAAAAAACAGGTTCTCTACCATTCCTCTGAGCTCACTGCCTGTTAAATATTAATATTAAGTTCAACAACAATTCAACATTTATGCATTTCATTTTGTATTTATTTCATACATTGTAAAATAAAACAACAATTTAATAGAAATACAAATGTTCTCCGTACTAGAATGAAAGGAAGCAGAAAGAAGACTAGTCTATTTACATTTAAGACTTGGGGATTTTAGCAACAAGAAAAAGCACACAAATCGAGGTTGGTTGTAGTTTAACTCATCTGAGTAATCTGAGTAAATGAAGCTGTGGCTGTGAAACATGAATGAAACCAGTGGATGAGCAGCAGTGATTGTGTTCAGTGTCAGTGTTTCTGGACTGTTTTAGCTGCTATTTAGTTTAAAAAAAAAAAAAAAAAGATTCTCTACCATTCTTCTGAGCTCACTGCTTGTTAAAAATTTGTTCAATAGTGTATTTAGGCAAAAAAAAAAAAACAAAAAAAAACCAAAAAACCAAAAAACAGCAATTACGAAATAACTGTGTGAAATAAGTGTGAAGTGGATTTTGGAGGAACACAGTTTTTTGTGATAAATCAAAACCCACTTCTGCTTGAATAAGATGAACCAGTTTCCATATTATTTGGGTAATGAGTAGTAGTAAGCTGTAACTGTGAAATATAAATGAAACCAGTGGATGAGCAGCAGTGACTGTGTTCAGAGTCAGTGTTTCTGGACTGTTTTAGCTGCTATTTGGTGAAAAATAAATAAATAAATAAATAAATAAACAATCTGATTCTCTACCATTCTTTTGAGCTCACTGCTTGTTAAAAATTAGTTCAATAGTGTATTTAGGCAAAAAACAGCAATTACGAAATGAAGGAGAAGTGGATTTTGGAGGAACACAGTTTTTTGTGATAAATGAAAACCCACTTCTGCTTAAATAAGATGAACCAGTTTCCATATTATTTGAGTAATGAAGCTGTGACTGTGAAACATAAATGAAACCAGTGGATGAGCAGCAGTGACTGTGTTCTATATCAGTGTTTCTGGACTGTTTTAGCTGCTATTTGGTGAAAAATAAATAAATAAATAAATAAATAAATAAATAAATAAACAATCTGATTCTCTACCATTCTTTTGAGCTCACTGCTTGTTAAAAATTAGTTCAATAGTGTATTTAGGCAAAAAACAGCAATTACGAAATGAAGGAGAAGTGGATTTTGGAGGAACACAGTTTTTTGTGATAAATGAAAACCCACTTCTGCTTAAATAAGATGAACCAGTTTCCATATTATTTGAGTAATGAAGCTGTGACTGTGAAACATAAATGAAACCAGTGGATGAGCAGCAGTGACTGTGTTCTATGTCAGTGTTTCTGGACTGTTTTAGCTGCTATTTGGTAAATACATAATAATAATAATTTTTAAAAATCTGTTTATCTACCTTTCCTCTGAGCTCCCTGCCTGTTAAATATTAGTTCAACAGTGTATTATTTATATTTAAGACTTGGGAATTTTAGCAACAAGAAAAAGCACACAAATCTAGGTTGGTTGTACGTAGTTTAACTCGTACTTTTCCTTGAAACCTTATCCGTGTGTCTACACACAGTACACCCTGGCCAGTCTGGGTATCAGCTTGTTTTATTGTCTTGACACCATTCTCTATCTCCCCCTGAAGTGAAGCTGTTGTCCCATTTTCTGCTGTGACCTCCTTTCATGAGCTGTCACTCCGTCCTCCTTTGTGTCGTATGAACTGCCAGCAATCGAGCAGTGATTGATCTGTGCAGCTGATGTGCATGACGCTGCAGCCAAGTTGCAGCGGTGGGTGTGTGTAAACTAATGCCGTGTGCTATGGATATGACCGGCGTGAGAAAAGAACCGGGTAAACTCCCTTTCCCCTTCAGCGTGGTGCAGGGCGATGGGAAAGTGGGCAGGAGCAGGTTGGTTCAGCCCCGCAGCAGTGGCAGTCGTACCAGTGGAGATAAGCCAGGACAATGTCAGCCTATTGTTGAGCTGATAAGGATTGATTGCTGATATGTTATTGGTAAAGGTGTGGTGGGATTATGTATCACGCCTGGACAGGTTGTGACAACGCTGTGGCACAGCTTCAAGCACATCAACAAAGATACGATGTCTACTGCAATGCCATTATCCCCAAATGTTGTGTAAGCCTGATTTGATATCTCGTTTTACACAACACAACCCCAATTTCATGTTGGTCTTATGTCATATGTGATCACACAACGGATGATCGTCTGCAAAAGAATCGTCTGTAAAGTCATATAAGGTCAACCAGATTTAAATCATTAACCTTTAACTGATCTACTGGGGTAATATGTGAAAAAGGCATATAATCCTGTCATTTTATTAGTTCATTTAAAAAAACAATTATTATTTGATTAGTTAATTTTTTTAAACATTTTTTGTCATTTGTCCTCTGGTTGTACAACTCTCCATAGTTTTTTGCAGTTAATGGTGTGGCAAATATAAAAAAAAACTTGCTAAAAATTGCTAAAAAAATCCCACTCACACCCCGATTGCAAACAATCAACAAGAGCGCTCAGTGAGCGCAAACCTCCGCCAAGGTATACTGTTATCCGGATTGTGACCAAAATGGGAAAGTGAATGAAATGAAAAGTTTTAGTCACCTGTGGACAGGACTGAAAATAACAACATCCAATAATTTTGAGCGCCCACTCAAAATGATTGAACAGTGATATGTCTATCAAAGTCAACTTCCATTTGTCTGTGCCCCCTTCCCCCTCCGTGCGCACCCCTTTTCAGGCATGAATCGCGTGTCCTTATAAGCTTGGAGCTCCTACCGAGGAAACTAAGCCAGAGGTTGGATAGCTATATTAGCTAGCATACAAAGTTAAAATAGGTAGACACTTGCAAAGGTGTCAACAACGGTTGTAAACGCAAAACTGTGTTAGAGAAGGAAGGCTACTGCCAAGAAAAAGGCTTTAGAAGAGCAGAGGAGAGTGAACATGGGTGTGGCATATGAGTGGTGGAGTCAACTGAAGGAGCGGAAAGAACGGCAAAGTGTATTTCTACTGGATAGGTAAGGTAACATTATCTTTATGATTTTTTGAGAATATTCATTTGTTTCTGGCATTACTTTGTCATTTTAACAAGTATCCATCCAGTTAGAGGATAATAGAGGATAAAGCTAACTTTAGTGGCTGCTAGCCTGACATCAGTCTGACAGTTAGCTGTTCTTACTAACCCCAGATGACTTGGAACACGTATCAAAATAACAAGTGAAAAGTCCGACTTCTAATCTCATATACTGATGTTTAGGTTCATTATGATGTTGTCAAGTATTTTCTTACCTGTGAATGAGCCATGAAAAAAAAGTTTGCAAAGCTTAGGTTTATGGTTTAGGTTTATGGTTAGTGTATTGCTGTGCAGCGCTCGTGAAAGAGAACCTTCAGGAACAAGCACTGCACGTTCCGGTAGTCTGGAGGCGTGGCTTTGGGGGGGTCTGAAGAAAGGGGCTGGGACTTTTGAATTGTGGCTTTTCAAAGTGTAGCCTGCTCGAGCCGTTTTTCTAACATCTGAGACCCAAGTTTAAAGCAAGACATAATTAGTAAGCATAGAGGAGCAAGATTTGCAGCTAAAGAAGTATCGAGACAAATAATTGACACAAAGTGATAAAAAAAGAAAAACTCAGTTGATGCAGATGACTCATTCTCAGATGATGACAAGAAAACAAGTTGTGTGAGAAGATTGAACCTAAGATTTAAAGTATTGCATCACTGACTTCAGTGTGACTTTTTAAAAATAGTTTTAGCTACTGAGACATCTCGTTTACAGGTATTCAAATACTCTGGTTGTTTACTGCATATCCTATGACTCATCTACAAACAATATCCTTATGTAATTTTGTTTTCACAGTCCATGGTAAATAATCCAACTATGATAATCTCAGTGATTTATTTCTTTCTTTAATTGTAATTATTAGTCAGTTACAAGTTTATATTTATATTTTGACGTTATAATGATCTTAATGTGCTGTCATGCATATGCTAATTTAGCATATATCGATTTTGATTATGTATGTTCTTCCGGTTTTGTTAAAACAAAAGACAAATAATTTTTTGCAAGATGTAACAGTCAAAGATCATTATTATTCTTAAAGTGTGTGATTTTAGTTATTTTTTCTTATTCATTAAAAAGATGGTATCTTGAGGGTAAATGGACCACACTATTGTAATCACACAATCTCACAAGTAAACATAATCTACTCTGTGAATCCAGTTTACAACACAAAGCTGTCATTTTACTAAGTTAAGAAAAAACAAAGAAAGGTTCTATAATGAGGGGAAAAAAACAATAAATTGTAGCTTTTAAAAATTGTTTTGTGGAAAAAACAGTAACATTACAAGTAGATGACGACATCAGGGGGTGTCTAAAAACAAGATAAAAACACTAAATCTGAGGAAAAAGATACTCAAAACAAGTGGAATATCTGTCCATGCAGCAAGATCATTTCACTTGACAAGATTTCTTGAATTAAGATTGTTAAATCTAGAAATAAGCATATCTACAGATGTATGAACACTGAAAATAAGAAATTATCTCTTAAAACAAGATAAATTATCTAACACTTCTAAATCTAAGGTTTTATATCTTGGTAAGAACCAAATAATTTGCAGTTTAGTGGGTTTAGCTGATGTTACGAATTCTTAAATAACAAAATGAAGACTTTTAAAAGGTTAATAAGTATGAGTAAAGCATCTGGAACCCAGTCTGAAACCATGACACCAATGTTTAGACATGTGCAAGCTAACGTACCATTATTAACTATGAGGACATGGGGTCCGCGTTTGTTTCAGTGGTTGATATTTGTATTTAATCTTATACACAGTAATTATTAAGAGAGCAGGATGTGTGTGACATTAGACTAACACAACCCAACATGTGCACCGGTGCAACAGTTGGAGTAGAAAGACTGGGCATCAGCGTCTGTAACCTTAGTCTATGAATGCAAGTAAAACTAAATAATATTAAAATGTTTCCATGATGGGATGTTTTCTTGCCACTGGCCCTTCTCTGTATTTGGTGATTTCCTGCATCCTCCCCTTCAGCTCGGTGCCAAATGTTGCAGCTCCTGGTGCAGGACTGATCGATTTCCTGCGCTCAAATTGCTGCAGCTCACATGTCACCTGCTGGGAGTGAAGAGATCCAGGTCATCTGACAGCAATGTGTCTGAAACTTTAATCACCTATGCAACCAAGTACACAACTACAGCACGCTACGCTGATATCCAGACTGATGCACTAAACAAACAAATGATCAGAGAAACGTAAGACACAGTTGGTACAGTATTATCACGTGTGCAAACAAACTGTAATTACTCTGCAAATATCAACCAAATACTGGGTGATGAAATTAAAATCCTGGTAATGATATTAGCTTTAGCTCTAAAAAAACAAACAAAGAAAAAAAAAAACAGTCTAAATAAGAGCTTAACCTTCCTGTCGTGCACCAACCTGTTTTAGGTTTAAATGCATAAATGAACCACATGAAAATTGTGTATTGAATAAGGCTTTTTGACTTTGTCAGGAACCTCTATATCATCAAAATAATACAAAAAAAAAAAAAAAAATCACCAAAATTATGAAACGCTCCAGTTGAAATATTGACCTTTGTGTTTTTAGGGTTGGTTTTGACCCAGTTATAAAAATAAGGTAATAAAGTAATAATTAGAGCCAAAACTGAAATCCTAAGTGCACTGTCAGCCAACCCACTGACAGCAGCTCCTCTACCAGTCATGTGAGCTTTTGGTGATTCTCCTTTTGCCTTGTTATCCAGTAAACCTGCACAAAAACAAAACACAAGATGTGTCCACACATATGAGCTTAACTCAGTACAGAGTTGGTGACTTGGAGAGCGCACATGGAGGGTATACTGTAAAAAAAAAAAAAAAAAAAAAAAAGGCCCAGAGGCTAATACCAAACATATTCTAACCAATCTTCATGGATAAGGAAGTCTAACAAGGTAACCAAGAAATGAAAAACAAATTGAATGTTAGTTCATTATTTTTAGTGCATTTTACAGCTGATTTAAGACATGGATCAAAACTGACCCGTTAACATAAGAGACAGAAAGCGAACATTATTGTCCATAGAGAAAATAAAGAAGAAGAAAAAATCTGGCATTAGCTAATTGTCTTGAAAAAGAGGCACCAACCTGGGTCAAACCCACAAATGTAGTTGATTTTAACATTAAGTGAACACCCTGTGACTGGCTTCATTTACCTACACGTTTATCTGGCCCTTGTTGCCGTTAGGTATCGTTGGATACTGTAATGGAAAGACTCGATGCCTGCGTGGTCACTGATGTGTCAACAGAACCATGGAGGCCTGACATTTTTACCCAGGCTCTTTCTGAGAATGTGACCACCTCGGGATGCGGGAGCTTTTCTCTGAAATGAAGAGACGATCAGGTGCTTAGGCATAAACATTAAACCAAGAGATCACCCAAAGGAAAGTTCCCACAGGTGAAAGGATGGTCACAACAAAGCAATATGTCATATTAAACAACCCTTTTATTATTGTGTTGGATCTGTTCATTCAGTTTGAAATGAAAACAATGATAACAGGTGACAATGGTGACATCTGTTTTAAAGGTTGTTTTAGATAAACAGATAAACAGCTATTTTGCGTCTTTCACCTGTTAATGGTAGTGAGGTGACAATATATGTATTATCTACATTGTTGGTCTTAAAGTTGGAATCATTTTGTTTTTGAAAACATTATTTTATATACATCAGTAATCCTCTTTGACCCAGTGACGCTTTATGTACCAAGAATAAATCACTTTTTCATAATCATTTCATGAGAAGAGAGAAAAATATTTTATTTCAACGATGTACAACAATGAAAAATCTCACTTGATTAAAATCCTGTGATTTCTGACCTTTTAGCAAAATGGATCCTCAGAGGTCCTACCCACCCTGCACATGCACTTTTTGAGCTGCTACCCTCTGGCAGGCGTTACAGGACATTACAAGTAAAGACAAACAGACTCAACAGTTTTTATGCCAATGCCGTTAAGGCACTTCGTATGGAGTGTGTGAGTCCTGTGGCCGAAGTGCAATATCACACATGTGCAATATAAGCTCAGGTTGGGTAAATTAAATTACATGCTCAGGGACTGTGGTGTGAATGTTGTGCATATGTCATTGTGTTCTTTTTATTCCCATATTTATAACTTTTTATACTTTTCATATTTTATATCTTGATTATTTTATTGTTTTTATGAATGTGGGAAGGTAGGTATGCATATGTATGGACATATGTGTATATCTGTGTACGTGGGTATGCATATGTACACATATATAGATGTATATGTGTGCATGTGTGTGTGTGTGTGTGTGTGTGTGTGGATGTATGTTAGTATGTATCCGCTAAGGAGGATACGTTTTCATCGGCGTCTGTCTGTTTGTCTTTTAGCAAGATAAGTCAAAAAGTTATGGACGGATTTTCATGAAATTTTCACAGATTGTCAGAAATGGGGTATCCTACAGGTGATTAGATTTTGGTGGTGATCCGTACATTCAGCACCATCTAGTGGATGAAAGTACAAACACTGCCTTGGCGGAGGTCTGTGCTCTCCGCGTGCTTCTTTAGTTTATTATTGCACCTTTGCACGACTGCATCCTTCATTTTTATTATACTTGCGCAATGACAATAAAGACATTCTATTCTATTCTATTCTATTCTATTCTATTCTATTCTATTCTATTCTATTCTAGTTATGACCGCTTGCAAAAAAAGATATATTTGTTTGCACCATCACCCCAACGTACATTCACATTTTCAGACATGATTTCTGTCAAACTGCAGTTTATACATTTCCTGTTACTTATTATCATTTTAACCATTTCCTATCCTGTGTGAGGAACCTGAACTGACCAAACTAAAACTCAAAGGGACTGTTAAAAAGTTATTTTTATATAAAAGAGTTGTCACAATTATTGAATATTCTGTATTTATTTAAACTATTTAACACTGACTGACACTTTGGATTTTAGAATTGCAGTCTTAAGACCTTTGTTAATACAATTCTCCAGCTTAATGTAAAAAAAAAAATCTACATAAAAAAAATAAACTGCATGAATATCCATGTTGTTTAGTTTATTTGTAAGTTACACACGTGTACAACATGATGACATTAGGAGTCAAACAGACAGAGAGGACGTACCCTCCACATGAGAGATAAGATAAACACCTCATTATTGTGTTTCATTATCTGTACACACACAGTGAACACAACAGTTACAGTCTGTTCCTCAAACTAAACCTGTACATTGATCTGTGAACAAACAGCACAAGTGTTCATCTGACAAAAAAAAAAAAAACCTGAACTGATCATTGATAATATCAGTTTTGTGTGTATGTGTTAAAAGGTGTAGCTGTAAAAACTGATAAAAACAGTTTCATCATTGGGCTTAAATTATCATGACATTAACTTTTATTAATAAATGAATCATGAAGATGGTTTATGAACCAAAAAACAAAGTAAAAAGAGATAAAGAAAAGAGTGTTTTATCATCTTGGCGAAACATGAAACCACTGGACTCACAGATGTGTTGAAATTACTGTTGTATATTCCAATTACGGTCAGAGATTACACCTAAAGTGAGGCCTGTGAAGATAAAGTTCAAACCTGAAGATAACGCACAATAAAACAGCACAGTACATCTTGATATTTGGGTTCCTTACATAAAACTGGAAAAAAAAAAAAAAAAACCTGTCTTAGTCTGTACAAAATGACGTGAAAGGATAATCACATGCAACCGCGAGCCACGACTGACCACACCGTTAATGCGATGTCTTAACTCTTTTGCGTTACGGATTCACTGACGTTAAACGGACCGACCACCGTCAGCTCCACCCAGCTTCACATTTACAACCTTGATTCCAGTTTGTCCACAGGCATCTGCTGGAGACAGAAATCAGGGCAACCATTTATGCTGATTTATTGTTCTTTCCAGTCCTGTATGACTATCCTGTAGATAAAATACGTAAGCACAGCCCTTACATAATATGGAAAACCAAATTACATAAAAAAAAAAAAAAGTTTTGACACAGACCCAGTTCTCCCAGTTGAATCATATTACCACCATTTCTGTCCGACTTAAATTTCACTTCCAGATCATTTTCTGCAGAAATAGGACTCGTTCCATCATTAAAGTATCCTAGTTTCACCAAAAATACAGAAATTTAGGGCCAACTGTAACCTTTTCCCGAATCATTCTGTCAACTAAACAACTAATAATTAGAGCCCTGGATTACACGATGGCTCACCTACTATGTCTTTTGGTAACACGATCCAAAAAGTATTGCCTACTTGCTGTCAACTTTTCGTCGAGCAGTAATAACATTTAATTTATAATTGTTTAAATATATAGTAATGTAAAAAGTGTTATATAATTCACTATAATTTGTGTGCAAAGCTCAGCTAGTGTTCAAGCACAAGCTTTAATTTCACTTTGCTAAACCAGATTTTGACAGCATGTCACGGACAGGAAATACTCATCAACCTTCCTCTTCAACCGTTTCCTGTCTGTGAACTTCTAAGCATTAACTTTAACCGAAACACTTCAATAGGCACTGAGTGTTATGTGTCAAAAAACCAGTTGATGGAGATAAATGGGCCTGTTTGTGAGCTCATGTCTCACTGAACAATGTCTCTATTGTCCCGTCCATCCTGCAACACGAGTTTAGACGTTTATTACAGATAATGAGCTTATTGTTGAACTGCGGTGAGATGTTAAAGACACAACTGGCAAACCGACAGACAACAACGACCCAGTGCAATGACATACAAACCAAAACATGGAAGCAACCACATGCTAAGTCATAAGAGGGGTTTTGTTGACCATTATGACTAATTTTTGACCATGCGTTTGTGGTCTTTGTCTATCAGCAAAGGTCCTGTGACACAACGAATATATTATGACTGAAAAAAGTGAAAAGAAATAATGACCCCAGAGAAGTGGAGCTCTTACATACTCACATTTGTACTGTAGATGCATATTAATCAGTAGAGAATGGAGATGGATCCATGTCAGACTTTACTGTCCACCATCAAATGACCTTCAGAAAATATATAAAGGACATGCAATGGTGACAGAAACGTTTTTATTTTTTATATTTCTTTTATTTCATTTCAGTTGTACCATTAACTATACATATACAGTGCTTAACAAATGTATTAAACCACCTGTCATGAAAACAAGAAAACATAAATAACTTCATAGTTTATCAAAAACTTG
>JAQQZY010000005.1:41927429-41939695 GCA_030068375.1 Ostorhinchus rueppellii
ATTATTATTATTATTATTATTATTATTATTATTATTATTATTATTATTATTATTATTATTATTATTATTATCATTAATCTGTTACTCAATCCAACGTTTTGACAGATTGTGCTGTGTATTCCTAATCCTAAATCAAAGTACCACATAACAGACAATACAGGAGGACTGCGAACAGGGATTCAAGTCATTTATAAAGAACAGGTGATTTTTATCTGTCGTTGAAATTAAAAGAGGAAATAAGCAACGTGGAAAACACCTCATCCTGGTGCGTTGCTCTTTAACTCTGCAGAGTAACACCTGCCTGATCCCAGTGATATCACAGCAGGTGCAGAGATATGGGGGAGATTAGGCTGCTGTTCCATGTACTGGCAGGGAGCGTCTGCACGTAGCACATGCTAACACGCAAACAAGCACGTCTTCACTGGAAACACTGACAGATGCGCTTGGAAACATGACTCCGACTCTCCTTTAACCTGTATGCCATCCCACTGACATCTGTGTGTTTGTAGCAGGTACAGTGAATTGACCTTAGTGTTAAATCAATGAAATGTGTTAGATGACATTATTGTTAAACACATCATGTTTAAGGATATGGATGGGACTCATTTCCTATTAAATGCATGTTTAAGTGTGTAGGAAAGAATGTCAACACTGTTTCTGCTCTCTTTAAGTTAATGATATGCCTCTCAAAAGTCTGCACATGAAAAGAGAAGGATTAGAGGGCTCTCAGAGCAACCAAAAAAGTTGTTAATAGTCATTAGTCACACACGGGATATATCCCAAATAACATTTTATGAACAAAAGCAAGACCCTGTAATGTCAAGTTTTTGTATCTACAGAACTGGGCAGAAGTCTTTGGGTCAACATTATGTTTATTAGTTCATTAAAGTTACAATGACCAGACATGTATTCCTCAGTATTAATATATAATCTGGATATACAGTCACAGAAAAAAATATTAGACCACCTTTGTTTCATTCAGTTTCTTGTTCATTTTAATGCCTGGTACAACTAAAGGTACATTTGGACAAATATAATGATAACAACAAAAATAGCTCATAAGAGTTTGACTTCAGAGCTGATATCGATCCATTTTCCATGTTTTCTTGATAAAAACCAAAGTATCTATGACATTGTACTGACAAAAACAGGGCTTTTAGACATTCCATGTTTCCTTTTTCTGTTTGTTTTAGTTACATGATACACACAGGAGTTAGTACTTGATTACATAACCACTGTTTTTGATGACTTTTGATGGTCTAATAATTTTTTCTGCCACTGTATATGAAGTATATACAGCCCGTAAAACAAAAGTTTGAGGGAACAAAACAGCATCTAACCAAAGTGTGACCTCCCTTTGCACTTAACATGTCTTTAACCCCTTTGTTCAGACATTATGAGATTTGTTGCATTCATTTTCTCAAGTTTTATACCAGGTTTCATCCACATGTCAGATGTTTCGAAACTGTTAGTGTCTCTTCTTGTCTTAGGGTCAGGGGTCACAATAAATAGTGACTTTAACCTTTAAAATCCATTTAGTTCAGTTTTTTGTGTGTCCTTTAATCCTGTGCACATGTTTTTTGCATTTTCTTTTGTATCTGAAGAAAAGAAAATGAGAAATAAATGTGTGCTCACTTCAGACCTGAAAAAATAATATCTTTCACAGGACTGCGCCATGATTTATAGACAGGGTTAGATGTTTATAACTTTACTGTGTCTTTAAATCTGTTTCTCTTTTGTTTGTTTGCCTGTTTTTATTTTCAACAGAAGCTCATTAAGTCCAACTATTCCCAAACATATGAACAGAGAAGGTTGCACATAGTAATCAGAACAGAGGTCGATGTAGTTGTGTGAATTAGTCATTTATTGCACCAGGTGATAAACATATGCAGGAACAGGGAGTTTCTTTTTATGTCTTTCTCTAATTGGGATGATGTCAGGTACCTTAAGGTCCTGCTGCTAGTTTGTGGGTGCTGTTTTGGAGAACAGGAGCTGGGTGACCTCATGCTCCACTACCCTGAGCCTCCTCCTCCTCCTCCACTTCACATGTGAGTGAGGAGGCTGAGGTTTAGATCAGCTAAAAGGTATGAGCTCATGTAAACTGCAGCTCCATCACAGTCTGTGTATTAGGCTCGGCTGCAGACTAATGGGGGGCTAATCCAAACACCGATAGCGAAGGACCACCCTCTCATGTGAGGATCTGCCGGTGCTTTTCCAGTGAATAAGTGAAGGTTGTGCTTTTCTGCATGTGTGTGGATCGAGGGGAGGGACGGTGTGGAAAGCCAAAGCTCTCCCCTTGTTGTTGCCGGGCAGGTTTGGTCAGCGGCCTGTTTTTCCTCTCGCTTGTCAAGACATTTTATCCTAACTTGTAAAAGTCTGCAAAAAGACAATTACGTACATCAGTTTCCATCAGCGTTTCTGAATGCCACATCTATCAACAGAAATTCAGTAATGGGGTTGAAAATGCTGTTAGAGCTTGATTGAGAGGGTGAAAGTTGGACGTACTTCATATGACAACAATGAAATGTACTTTTTATGTTTAATTTTAATGTGCCAGCTCACAGCCTCATAACAACAGTGTGCCATTTCTGCAAGATCAAAGTGGAAATATTCTATTTTTAGAGGCTCTAAAGCATTTTTAAGTGCTTCAAGTGCCAGATACTACTTCACTGTTTATGTGATTGTTGTATTTATATAAACATTTACAGCTAATTTAATGTTATAGTTTCTCTGTTAACAGACTTTATTGAAAACCAGAGAATGTTTCTAAGTCCTTAGGAGTTGGATGATCTTTGTAAAAACTGTTTAACCAAGTGTTAAAATGATACGTATGATTTTAGAAGAAAAATGTGCTTTAACCCTTTAACATCCTCACCAAGAAAAAAGCAATGAAAAAATGTTTTCTTTACATTTTTTTATTTCCTTGGGGCACTAATAACAACAATCAAAAAAACATTTTTAACAAAAATAGATGTGTTATAAACATTTATTCTAGATATTCTAGACATATGTTCTAGAAATGTATTCATCTCTACCACTCTACTGAGTGATCTGAGTGGTAGAGATGGCTGAAACAGGTGGAATTAAGTAAAATGTGTTTTTCTATAATATATAGTAAGTCAAAGTGTGCTCTACCATTTGGTTGAGTAGAAGGTTAAAGGGTTAAGTGCCTTGGTTAAAGGTACGTCAGATATAACTCTGCTGGTCCGGGGAATTATTTGGTCATGAGCAGCTCCTCCAACCTTCCAAAAACTCAGAATGTGTTTCTCAGAGTGTTACTGTTTTCTAAACCAGAGAAATTAATCATATGTCATTAATCTCCGTTCACCTCCATAAATAGTAACAGGTGAGGATATACCTGGCTGACCATCTGTCAGACGTGGACGCAGCTTCTCACAGTCTTATGATTGTGCCTGAGGGTTCCCTTGGCGTTGAGAGCAGGACCAAAGGGTTTCGGTGTCTGGGTGGAAACTGACCTGTCTCTTTTATCTCACTGGGTCAAAGGCTAACAGGTTTCACAGAGTCAACAGAGAGCTGAGCTGCCCTGACTGAGGACATACACTGACTGAATAACCAGCTGCACTGCAACAAATGATGCCCATCTTATTAGACTGATCACATGTTTTTAATAGTTTTGCTTGGAACACTTATCTCACCTTAGAGAAGAACACTGGACATCAAATACACTTTAAAATTTTTAATTAGAATGGACATAAAAATATAAGCTTGATGACATGACAAGAAAATATTCATCTCATCTATATTTTTTAACTTTGATTTTTTTATTTGGGTTTTTTCATTTAAATACAATAATACACACAAACAGAACAACAACAAGAGAACATATATATGTACATTTAAAATAAATTAAAAACAAAAAAACACTTGTATTAAGAGCTTATGGGTCCTTCCTTCCATTCAGACATAATGCAACTATTCTATTCTGTCCAGCTATCATTACTGGTGGCATCATCTTCACCCCATCTGTAATAATCCCATTTCCCTCCCACATGCTCAAGATATGTGTGAACCTCTACTTATCCTGAACCCCCTCCACAATGTTCAGCCCCTGTTCTCTAGTTGGGGGGGTCTACCTTATACCAGGCCCTTGTAATTGATCTGCAGTCATCTCATTTGTAGATACGAGTTGAATCTGTGAATACATTTAAGCTAATTGGATTTAAGTGAATATGTTTTAGTTATGAACACATGTCCTTTTCTTTTGACCTTGTAAACTGTCCCCTGCCCATGCATGTTTGGACATACCAGTCTGTGCTTTCAGTCACTGTGAGCTGCTTGGTTTTATTGTACAGAATGTTGTTTTGTTTTGTTGTAGTTCCATCAACCTGTTCCATGGACACTTTCTCTTAGCTAGACATCCGCTAGCTGACTTACTACTTTTCTCAGAGAGGGGAGAGGCTGTCCACTGTACGCCTGGATGAGTTCAATTTACTTTTTAAAAAAATGTAGAAAAGTGGTTGTCTTAAAAAAAATTAAGTAATGATTAATGCATTTTTTAAAGTACATTTAACTTAAAATCTTTGTTAAATGTAAGTGCAATGTACCTAAAAAGGTCATTAATCTGACTTAATTTTTTTAACGCAACCACTTTTCTCAATTTTTTTTAAAGGAAACTCATTTTATTTGGGCATACAGTGAAGGGCTTTGGTCTCACATTTATATTCACAGTTAGGAAAAAAGGCTGCAGCAGATGAGAGAGGATGCCAAATCAGCTGAAATGTAAAGGAAAAAAAAGTGCTAAAGTAGAAAGCCAAAGTGAAAGGACCATGTGTCACACAGACTGTACACATTCTTATAGAAAATGTTAATGACTGTATTGTATCAAGGTACGATTCAAGACACATCATCATTTTTATGAGCTTGTTTGTGTGGGAGCACCAGCACCATTGACGTAACAGTTGCACCACTGATAGCATAAGAAAATACAAAAGATAAGAGGCAAACACTAGGAGTAGCCGCTGTATGGGTCAGTATTGACCTGAAGGGTGGGGAACAGTGTTTGTGGTCCAGTCATTCTCTTCCTCCTGTGGTTTTGTTTCATAAGTCTCAACCACTTGACCTGGTTTTGGGTTTTACATGTATTGCAAACTGTCATGTGTTAAATAAATCTCACAAGCAGTTTCTGCATCTGTTCATTTAATCACAATTAGATACTACACCACAGACCACAAATGGCCCACGTTGACAGGAAAGACAGAATGTTCAAGGGTGGAAACTGACATTTACCGTAATGTCATCTAGTAACAAATGAAAAAGAAGAAGAAATCACTCTCCACCTTGTCTTTGTCAGGCAACAATCTGTTTGTTTTCATGTCTTCTTTCTATTTTTGCTCTCTCTTTGAGACTTGATGCTTAGTTCATTGCCTCTGGTCAGAATGCATGTGTTAGTGTCTACATCGTCTACCCTGAAAAATCTGACAGGAGAACAAAAACAGGGAAAGAAAACACATCTTTTAATTGGTAGTTATACTCATTTATCAGTGAATTTTGCATATAAATTTAAAGGAGTGATATTTAGCTTTTTTAAGTGGAATTCTGTATTTTCAAACATGTCCCTGTGGTCTACATAAACTGTAAATGCTCTGCTTGGGTCTGAATTCTTCATTCATTCAACTCCACAGGTCCATCTTCAACCCTATTTCTGAGTAATGACACCAGAAAGGTTATTTGGAGCACTGGCCCTTTAAATGCACATGAGCCACTTCAGGCCCCGCCCCTTCCAGGTTGTGGACTGTGTTGCTCTGTCCTGTTCAACCAACAACTGAACATTTTAGGTCATCAGCTCATAGTTTGGACATATTTTCAGTTTTTACTACAACCACTGCTGCTGATAAACAATTGTGTTGTACTCGGAGAGATGTTCATCAGGAGTTTTGACCTTATATATGTACAAATGCTGTGACATAACTAGTTATAGTCGTAACATTTTTTAGCAGGAATTAAAACAGGTTGTAGAAATCCACTCGATTTATGCCAAAATGTATACAATGATAGTTTTGCAGCAGCTGGAGGGTTCATATTCAAATTTATTAATTAACTATTAGGGTCCAAATACACAAACAAATGAACCAAAGACTAATAAAAGTGGGCTTAGTAAAATGTGACCCCTTTAATACATTAACGCTCTAAAGTACTGAACCAAATCCCTTCCCGTGTCCTCAGTGGGACAGTTGGTTGTGCCGTAGCAGTAATAATATAAATGAGAGCACAGTCCTCCAGTGTTCTAAATGAAATGAATACAAATATGGTCCAGCTGACATGATCATTTTCTCCTGGAAATGGTTGAAGATGTGTTATTAAATCAGTTGGTTGTATGTGTTTGTAGGTCTAAACATCACAGGGTAGACAGACTTTTCTGTTGGTGTCTGTGTTGTTTCTTTCACCTTAGTGTGCTTTTGTGTTTGCTTGATTCAAACCACCGGATAAATGAAAAAATGACTTAATAAAATAATGTGTAAAACAGAATCATCTGAAACCTGTTACCCTTTAACATAGTTTTGTGACACAGAAAGCTTAATTTTGTTGCACAACATGTTGACATCACTGATTTCATGACATGCTGCTCTAAACAACAGGTCGAACCTGATTATCTGTACCGTGTAAAGGTACATTTTTCTGTTTTATTTTGGGTCATGTTGTGTGACAGCGTAAACTACAGTCAGACTGACTCAGACATACAGCGCCAGGTGTTTCAACTTTGAGTGACGGAGGACACCTGTAGTGACATCACTGCCTGTGGGCATGGCCAAACTGGGATGCGTATAGTGCGAGTGATCAGACAGTAGTGGTCTGAGTCACTGATATTAAAGCGCTCTTAATACGTTAAAAGTCTGTCGATGAGGGGTTGTGTAACGCTGAGACACACAGCTGATGTTTTGCTGTCACGTAAAGTAGCACTGATGTTATTATTGGAGGTTTGATGCAGCCTTTACCTGTCCTTAGTCATCTTATAGACAGGTAGAGCTATCTACATGTGCTTTCACAGCATATAAAATGCACAGTAAGTTCTAGTTGACTCATTTGTCCTCTTTCGATGTTGGCGTGAGTCGTATGTGTGTTTCTATGTCTGTTTTTGTCTGAGCCATTTAAAGAAATGCTGTCAGCGGGGGGTTGTATACACGGTAGCGGGCCACTGCTGTGATAAGTCCACCCTAAGCGTCCAGTTTGTTTTTAGGCACTGGGTTCACAGCAGGCTGCTATTGATAGAGCCAAAGCACTTTGGAAATGAAAAGTGCTTTTGAAGCCCCCTTATGAAGCTGCATTCCTGACTAATCCAGAGGAGATCTGCACTGCTAGGCCCCCGATCTCCCAGTGTAGGGCAGAAAAAACAGACAGAGGGCCAAAAGAGGGGGAAGAGTCATTCATTCACCTTATGTTTATACTCACTCCATACAGTTAAAGTCAGGTAAGAACATACGCCGTGTATCTCAAAGCTTTTCACGAAAGAAAAACACTCTAAGAAAAACACACTTGCTTTTATGGTTTGTTTCATGTTGAGCAATTGGAGCTGTTTTTGAGGCACATGGATTTGCCTGGAGGAACAGAAAATCCTTTATTTACAACGAAGCACGACGAGAAGCCTAACCTCACCACTAAAACAACAGTCACATCTGTGGGCTTAAAAGTGATGTTTGTTGTCAAATAAGTGCAGGATGACAGAAAAAGTGATGATGAAGGGGTTGATGCAGAACACTTGCCTCCTGTTTGCACGTCCACAGAGTTGATTGTTTTGCTGTATCTGCCCCAAACCACCACTGTCCAAGGTAGTTTGGGACAGATACAGCAAAACAGTCAACTCTGTGGGCGTGAAAACAGAAGAGTTCAAACTGAAGATGCATGCTGAGTTTAACACAACACATTTTTCTGCACTGTTGCATGTTTCAGCTCTTTCCCTGACCTCTGTGCCTATTTGTCAACACTGACAGCAGTAGTTCAGTATTTTGTGAGTTGTATTTATTTTGGTTGTTTTGGAGAGAATGGAAGTCAACCTGTGCTGTTAAACATGAAGGCGTTCTACAAATGCATCACGGAAAAGCTAACCATAATCAGATATTATGCCAGTAATGAAAGATAAACGCTAATCATACCTCCACTCGTTCTCCAACCGGCTTCTGTGTATTTGATTGTGTTCATGTGCATTAAACTCAAACTAAAGAGTCGTCAGATTGAGAATCAGATTATATTCCTAAAACATGCAGATACAGATAACTCCAAGTAGGTCGTAAGAGGGATTTTTTTGTTCAAATGATCTCAGGGCAGTTGTTTTGGTCATAATTTAGTATGATTACTGTGTTCATACACAGCCCAATCAAACCAAAGTATAAAAGGAGCCAAAGTCTGATTTAACTGGGGTCAGGTAACGCTCTTTACTCTTGTTCTGATTTTACTTGGAAAACATTACATCGGGACTGTCCAACTCATTTTCTGTCAGTGTCCACGTGCAGTCCAATTTGATTTCAAGTGGGTCAGACCAGTAAAATAATAACATAATAACCTATAAATAATGATTCCAAATTTTGTTTTTGGTTGAATATGAAAAAAAATGATATTACATTCTGCTTATAAATAGTGACAACTCCAGATTTTCTTGTATAAATCAGTGTATGAGGTGTAGTGGAGGTCAGCACTGACATCTTTAGGACATCACAATGTAAAGAGCACACTTCGACATCCGGAACCAACACTTAAGGTAACTAAAACATATAATGTAACTTACTGCTGCTCATCTTCATGACAGATTAAAGGGCCCCACAGAGCTGGATGGACTTGACTCTGCGGATATCTGCACGTACTCAACGCAGACATCTACCTGACATATCTGCACAAAGGTCAATTTTTACGACTGTGCAGACTCCACAGACGCGTACTCGGTGTCACATGATAGGATTTGATTGCTACGCTCAACTATGAAACCTCAAACGTCCACTGACAGTGTGTGTGGAGTCTGCGCCACTCACAGTACTCACACAGCACACCCAACTGTGTCGGAGCCTTACGGTGGTGATCCACTAGCAAACGCTGTGAACTCTGCACCACACTACCCCTCTTCATTTCTATGGGACACATCCGACACTTCTGCAAAGCATTCTGGGGATGTGCTGTGACCAAATCGATGGTTCTGTTGCATCAAGAAGTTGAGCAATGCACAACTTTATGCAAATAAATTCATCCAACATGAGATGAGTATCCAATAGCAGAACATCAGTCTGCTGCTTCAGTCATGCCCATCGACAAACAGAAAGTCCTACAACAAGTGTCCGGGAGGAAGGTAGTGGTGCGGTTGGGTGCAGCGGGGCAGAGTTCACAACGCTTGCAAGTATATCACCAGCATTAAAGTATCTGTATCTGGTGCATCCGCTGTAATCTGTGCTGTCTGCAGTTTTAAGTTCTTCAGAAACAGCTGTTTGTTTGAGCATTTGCAGGACTTTGTAGTCGTTTTTGCGTTACCAAGCGAAGATATTTTCATGAGGACAACCAGGTTAAAAATAAATGTGTGGACAAGGCATAAAAAAATTCAGGATTTATTTTGGTTGGACATTTTTGAGTGAGTTGTGACCCTGTTATATTACATCACCAATAGTTTTTTCAACATGGTAGGTCTGTTAATCCCAACACAAACTGCAACACGATAGGCCTCCTCAGCCCTTCACTTTCACATAATTACACACTTTAATAATTACACTTTGATAGGATATTCTGTGCTTGTACAACTTCCAAGTCACACATTTCATGTCACATGTTTACAATAGCCTGTTCTAATGTTAGATTGTAAATGGAGAGAAGTCTTCCCACAGCTATTTAGGTTTAATGGAGAAAAGTTAACGTTACAATGGAAGTTACAACTGATGCAATTTCAACATCAGCCCACTTGCAAACATAGAGTGTTTGGTAGTGTTATGGTTTCATAGAAGTGCCCCCACAAATAACCGTCTGTAAAAAGAACCACCTCCCCAAAGTGTTTCTGTTAACAGATGAAATCCAGTAAACACTCCAAACCTGGAATCAGTCTAAAAATTACTAATAGTTTTTGTTTAATGCCAAAAGTTCAGTCAACCATGATTCAGACCGTCATCAAAAGTGCCTCTAATGGATAGTGTGACACAGGATCACCACTTCTATCTGTTTTGGCTCATTCTTTCCATCTCAGTCCAGACTAACAACGATACTTCTGCAGCCGGTGATGTTGACACAGCAAAGCCTGCCTTTGATTTTCTGTCAAAGTGGGTCAAAAGACAACAACAGGCTGGGGACAGAGAGGAAGGGGTGGGAAGGAGGGCGAGGAGACGGGAAGAGAGTAGCAATTGCTCGTGGAGGGTCTGGATGGAGGCAGATGAAGACAGAGACAAGGGGGAAAAAAGGCGAGTATTTACTGATGAAACCTGATCTCAACGCTCTTCAGCTCATCCCACCGTGGGCCTCTCATCATGGAGGTTACAAACGGCCACGTAGGCCCCGCAGATGAACATGAAGCCACCCAGGCAGCAGCTATACAGCTTAAAAAAAAACAAAAAAAACTCCAACTGGATCCATCTGCAAACAGACGACACCGCTGTAAACAAAGCCAGGAGAGAGAGATGAGCTCTTTCACATCCAGTGAAGCCTGTAATGCAAGGAACTCACGTGAAAACACTGTAAACCTGAGAGCGCCAAACTTAACTTTAACTGATGTCTTGTTTTACAGTGACCTACTGAGTACAGTGAGACATTTTTATGCATCTTGAGACACAGATATACACGTGTTATAAAATATTCATGAAGAGTCTCACACATGATCCAACCTGAGAGCAGTCCTCAGGGTACTGGTCAAATGACTTATCTATTTTATTCATTAAATTCTCATTTTCAAACCAGGGATTACATGACACAGTTAAACTCCGTCTCAAAGCCACATTAAAATTTGCACAACTTGTACAATTTTGTATACAAAATTGTCCCAATATTGGAATAATAACAGTGAAGAATGTGGAAAAATGTTGGGATACGAACTACCAAGGACATGTTTTGTGCTATATTTGGGTCATATAACTGGAAAAGACATACCAAGTAAATATAAATACTTGATTAAAATCCTCCTAGTAGCATCTAAAAAAGTCATCACACGAAAATGGTGCAAAGACCCCCCTACCCTAAAGAACTGGAGACATTGTAGAAGAAATTCACACCATGGAGAGACTTACATATATCATAGGACTACAGCAAGCAACATGTGAGGATCTATGGATGAAGCGGACAATATACAGGACAAAAACTGACACTATGCTATAAATGTTTGTGTTATAATTTAAAGATGAAATAATAAAATATAAGTTTTTTAAAAATTGCACAACTTTGTGTAATAGTTGCTGCTTGAAGATAATTGATATCAAGTCTGTTTGCAGGATTAGCAGCCAGTTAGCAAAAATATGCTAGTGTAAGCACAGCTCCCAAATGACAGCAGACTGGAAAGGAGTTTAAAAAAAAGAATCGGAATTTGATATGAGTTCAGGTAAATGAGGCCCAACCGTGTCAGACTATCCAGAGTCCACATTTCATAATGTTTTTGTCTGATCTGCTTTATGTTTTGTTTTATGTTTTCTTAGAGGAAAAAGTGCAAGAGACAAAACTAAACCAGCAATCATATTAATGTCTTTGTCTCTACAAGTGTTCTTTATTTGAGATCAGGATGAGTGATTAGCTTTTCGCTAACAGCAGCACTGCAGTCCTCATGGTAAATCTGCTCATTGTTGTCAGATTGGAAATGTTAAACTGCTGTATCAGATGCTTATAATAACTGTACTTGGAGGAAATGGAAACTGTTTTCCACTGCCTTTAAGTGAAAAATGTCCTCTGAAATAATTGTAAAAGTTTAGTTTGTAAAAGGGAGTTATGTTTAAAAATATGAATGAGAAAGTGAATGGATAATGGATCATTAATGTAAAACGCCTTGGGAGCCTATAGAAATACAATCCATTATTATTCATTCATTCATTTTCTGAACCCGTTTTATCCTCACTAGGGTCACGGGGGTCGCTAGAGCCTATCCCAGCTACTTATGGGTGGAGGTGGGGTACACCCTGGACATGTCACCAGTTCATCACAGGGCTGACATATAGAGACAAACAACCAATCACATTCACACCTATGGGCAATTTAGATTAACCAATTAACCATCAGTGCATGTGTTTGGATCAGAGGTGGGTACTCCCAGGTTCATCAAGTCAAATTCCTGCCACATATTGGTTCCAACCTGTTCACTGAACCAGCCC
>JAQQZY010000005.1:42016814-42030164 GCA_030068375.1 Ostorhinchus rueppellii
TAGCTTAGTGGTTTACACTACAGGCTTTGAAGCGAAGCGATTCCCGCCAGGGCGGACGAAATGGTTGCCGGTTTGAATCCCGGCAAGGGCGAAACAAGGGCGAAGAACTAGAGATTGACGTTCCACGGTACTAACATGCTACGGCAAAGGGGAGCCAGGAGCTAGGATAGGATAGGTCAGCCAGGACGATGGGTCACAATCAATCTTCACTGCCAGTGAAGAAGGTGTTATGGACTGATGAACCCAAATTTGAAATCTTCGGTTCTTCCTGCACAATTTTTTTTACATATACAAACATGGAGGAGGTGGAGGAAATGGGATGGGGCTGTTTTGCTGCATCCAGGGTAAGTGACTTGTACAAAGTGACAGGTACCCTGAACCATTCTGCAGCACCATGCAGTACGATCTGGGATGGGCCTAGTTGGTCAGGGGTTCATCCTACAGCAAGATAATGACCCAAAACAAAGTCCAAGCCAGAGCTACCTTAAGAAAAAAGAGCAAGCTGGTAATCTTGAAAACATGTTGTGGTCAGCACAGTCTCCAGACTTAAACCCCATGGAGTTGGTTTGAGATGAACTGAACAGAGGAGTGAAAGCAAAGCAGCCTACAAGTGCTACACATTTATGGGAACTTCTGCAACAGAGTTGGGAAAAACTTTCTGAAGAATATTTGATTTCCATTGTAGAAAGAATGGCGCCAGTGTGTTCAACTGTTTTATCTGCCAAAGGTGGCTACTTTGATGAGTCAAAAGTTTAGAATACATTTTGGTTTCTAAATTGATTCCATGATTTCTTTTTTAACTTCAGTTGTTTATTTGTTCTATGCTTTAGTTTCAGAGTACGCTGAGACATTAAACTGCATCATTTTCAATGAAATTCTGGAAAAATTGGGTTGTTCTAAAACTTTTGACCAGTAGTGTACTTTGATTAAAAGTGGCTTAAAATCACCAAACATTAACAGGTTGATGTGGACATCTGTATATTTCATGAATCCAGACATTAATTTTTGAAAATAATTCATTTAATTTATTTTATACATGTTTAAATACATACATATCAGCCAGAGTAAATGAAGCGCACCAGCAACTAGTGATATCGAATATAATCACAGATGTAGGTTGGCATGATCTCACCTGTTGTGTCTAAACCTGTCAGCTCCTCTGCATTTTAGCCTCTAAAAACAATGAACAGGTGTGAGGTCACATTGTACTAAAACAATAATGGCCTTTATGTTTTTTTATCTGGTCAAGTGAGTCAAGTTTGTTTAAACTTTTATGAAATGAATGGTACACAATGTGCTTCAATTCTGTTTTCTGTCACCACAGTATATTATGTTTTTATATAATGTTCAAACACCCGCACAACATCAGGTTTCCTTGCAAACTGCTGTGCCCTTGCACCAGATGTGTCTTGACAGTCTTCAAGTCCAAGTTGCATAAGTGTCCTGACTGCTTCTGCATGCTGCCCAATGGAAGCCATATGAAGAGCTGTGAAAACATGACATATAATAGTATAGTACGTCATGTTTTAGCCACTTATGGCATTTTGTTCAGAAGGCCTATCATTATAATTGACTAAATGTTTATAGAGATTATTAAATCTGCAAAAAAACACAACCTAACTGTAATATGAAATTCATCAAAACTTATTAAATACTTTTAAAAAGTCAATCCTAAGAAGGGCACATCCCATTAAAACAGAACTTCATTATGGTGAGTTTGCTAGAAGAGAATATTGCACACCTTTACAGTTGCAGCTATAAATAAATAAATCTGTTACATTTATTACCAGTTCTTCCTTTTTTGTCTTGAATATGAAGATCAGCACCCAAATCCAGCAGCGTTTTTATAGTCGATGTATGACCTTCCTGAAAAACACATAGAGTCAGAGGGTATATTAAAGTATGAATTGTCAAATTAGTAGATTTTAATGTGGTTGATCTATTTCCATCAGCCAAACAAGACAAACTGATACATATAATCTGACCTTTGCTGCATAGTGCAGGGCAGTCAGCTGGATGCTAGTGGCCCTCTGGTTCACATCTACTTTGAGGTCCTGCACCAAGAAGCGTAGTGCCTCGTTCTGTCCCGTGACAGCGACCTGGTGCACCGGCTGAGCCCCAAGTATGTCAACTGCAGTCGGAGATGCCTATAGTACACAAATGTAATGTCATACATACTGTGTCTATATCTGTTTATTTTTAGTTCTTAAATTTTACTGAACAAATGCTCTACCTGATGTTTCTCTAAAAGAAGCCTGGCCACAGAAATGTGTCCGTTCCTAATTGCATCCATAAAAGGAGTGACTCCACAGCTGTCAGTGCTGTCTGAAGTGTATCCACATCTGGAAGAAAGGGGTGAATGTGAAGGTCACACAAGGCTAGCTGTGAGTTGCAGTTGGAGGAAGTCAGGAAGGAAGTATGTGTTTATACCACTAAATTTTGTTTGTGATTTGTTTCTGCATCAGATGTATCCTGCTTACCTTTCTAGCAAGATCTTAACAACTTCTTCACAACCATGCATAGCTGCATAAAAACAAAGAGACTGAGTTATTACACATCTGTTCAGACAAAATAGTCCAGTCCATGTGCCTTAACCTCTCAGCCAACTTTATAGTCAGACACCAGAGAGGTGAGGAAGTATCACCTGCAGTGTGCAGTGGCGTCCTGCGTGTCTTGCTTTCAGTCCTCCAGGTGTCTGGTGCAGTGAGAAGCAAGAAATCTACAACCAGAGGGTCACCTTCCCTGCAAGCTATGTGGAAGGAATTCCAGCCGTCCTTGTTTCTCAGAGCAAGGCTGGCACCATGGCTCAGCAACTCTTGGATCACATTGAGGTTTCTTCGGGTACAGGCCATCATCAAAGGAGTCCTGAGACAGAAGAACGAGCACAACACAGACACACTGTGAACTTTGTATAGCAACCACTTCTGTAAGTTATATGTGAAATATCATCTTATGGTATTCTTTTTAATAAAAATGGAAAATGTATGCCCCAGTATGCCATGAATAAATAACTGACAAATAACTCACTTGTTTTAAAATACAAAGCTACGATTGTCTCAGGGGGTATTAATCAGAGGTGGTTACATATAAGCAATCAGTCTGATGTCTTAACTTTCAAGTCTCAAGCAAGTTACACTACCAGTCAAACATTTGGACACACCTGATTTTTCTTTATTTTCATGAGTATTTTTATATTGTAGATTCTCACTGAAGGCATCAAAACTATAAATGAACACATATGGAATTATGTAGTTAAAAAAGTGTGACAGACCTCAAAGCACGTTTTATATTTTAGATTCTTCAGAACAGCCACCATTTGCTTTCATTACTGCTTTGCACGTTCTTGACATTCTCTCGATGAGTTTCATGAGGCAGTCATGTGAAATGTTTCTAACAGTATTGAAGGAGTTACCAGTGATGCTGAGCACTTCTTGGCCATCTGCGGTCCAGCTCATGTTTTTTAAACGAGGAGGTGTGTCCAAACTTTTGACTGGTAGTGTTTATGTTTCGGTGGTGAAAATCAATCAAATAGAGTAAAAGCCTGGTAAAAGCCAAGCACAAGTTGAGTCATTGTTCAGGTCAAGCGAGTGATGAATCAAGTCATTTGAACATATGATGATTTATGGTGCATGAAAGGTTGAGCCACAAGCACAAATGAAAAACACTAGTGGCGCACTAAAATATAGCCCAACACATCTTTAAACACTTCAGAAGTACACAGAAGTCATTGTTTCCATGTGTTTGTTCACACAAATATTAGAATAAGGTGAAATAAACTAAATATTAGACTGACACGTGTTCATTAGTTATTCAGTATCTTTACTTGGGGGACATTTTACTGTGTAAATAACACTTTGATTATGACAATTGAACTATATTTTGCAGATTTCCCTGAGCATAAGGTCTACTTTTAATGGCACAACTTTTTAATGCAGTACTTTAAAGGTGGGGTCTGAGATGTTTTCCTGGAGCATTTTTACCTCCGCCAAGGAGGTTATGTTTTGATCGGCGTTGATTTGTCTGTCTGTTTGTCTGTCAGCAAGATAACTCAAAAAGTTATGGACACATTTTCATGAAATTTTCACAGATTGTCAGAAATGGGGTATCCTACACATGATTAGATTTTGGTGGTGATCTGTACATTCAGTGCCATCTAGTGGATTAAAGTACAAACACTGCCTTGGCGGAGGTCTGCGCTCTCCAAGTGATTCTCTTGTTTACTATGTTGCTACAAACCTCCTTAACACTGTGATTGCAAACAATTAATTAAATGCTCTGACACAAAAATAAAGTTTTAGTCACCTGTGGGACAGACAGGACTGAAAATAACAACATCCAATCATTTTGAGTGCCCACTCAAAATGGGCACTCAAGCGTCATATAGTTCTATGGTTAGTGTACTGATGCCGCGCACCGCGCGTGAACGCGAACCTTCAGGAACAAGCACTGTGCATTCTGGAGTCTGGAGGCGTGGCTTCGGGGGGGGGAGTCTAAAGAAAGGGGTTGGGATTTTTGAATTGTGTCTTCAAAATGAAGCCTGGTCGAGCCATTTTTCTAACATCTCAGACCCCACCTTTAACTTGTAGTGAAGTAACTTCACAATTTGTATTAGTACTTTTACTGAAGTAACTGATCTGCATTTATTCCACTGCGATTTCAGCAACTGTTTTTATTATGGCATCAAATCATGAAAACGTACACATCTTCTCTAGTGGTTTTAATGTTACTAAACCAAGTATCTAAATATACTGTAACTATAGAACCAATGAATATTTATAGACCACTAGAGTGTAAGCAGAAATGGTTCAATGACCTTAATATATATAGACGTAAGAGTTTGAGGGTACTGTAGTTTATCAGGGATCTTCTCCTTTCGGCTTTTCCCTTCAGGGGTCGCCACAGCGAATCAGTTGCCTCCATCTAACCCTGTCTTCTGCATCCTCTTCTCTCACACCAGCTACCTTCATGTCCTCTTTCACTCCATCCATAAACCTCCTCTTTGGTCTTCCTCTAGGCCTCCTGTCTGGCAGTTCCAAACTCAGCATCTTTCTACCAATATAGTCACTCTCTCTTCTCTGGAGATGTCTGAACCATCTCAGCCTGGCCTCTCTGACTCTATCTCCAAAACCTCTAACGTGCTGTTGGATGTACTCATTCCTGATCTTATCCATCCTGGTCATTCCCAAAGAGAACCTCAACATCTGCATCTCTGCTACCTCCAGCTCTGCCTCCTGTCTTTTCCTCACTGACACTGTCTCTAGTCCAAACAACATCACTGTCTCACCAGTTTTGTACACCTTTCCTTTCATTTTAGCTGAAACTCTTCTATCACACATCACACCTGGCACTTTTCTCCACCCATTCCAGCCTGCCTGCACACGCTTCTTCACCTCTTTTTCACACTCTACATTGCTCTGGACTGTTGACCCGAAGTACTTAAAATCTCCCACCTTCTTTATCGCTTCTACTTGTAACTTCACTCTTCCACTTGGGTCCCTCCCCTCTCATTCACACACATACTCCATCTTGCTACGGCTAACCTTCATTCCTCTCCTTTCCAGGGCAAACCTCCACCTCTCAAGCTTCTCCTCCACCTATTCCCTGCTCTCACTACAGATCACAATGTCATCTGCAAAGATCATAGTCCATGGAGATTCCTGTCTAACCTCGTCTGTCAGCCTGTCCATCACCATAGTGAACAAGAAGGGGCTGAGAGATGATCCCTGATGCAGTCCCACCTCTACCTTGAACTCCTCTGTCACACCTACAGTACACCTCACCACTGTCTTACAGTACTCATACATGTCCTGCACCACTCTAACAGTTCTCTGCCAATCCAGAGATGTTTTTGTTAATAACTAAATGTTACTATAAGGCAACTCACAGAATCTTCAGTTTCTTTAATATAGTATTTAAGCTTATTTATAACCACTCTAACGACAAGCAAAGCAATATGGCGATATTCCTTTGCCAGGGAGAGAGAAAGGGAAAAAAAGTTTGCTCCTTCGAGCCGGATTCGAACCAGCGACCTAAGGATTTCAGCTCACAGCCACTACAGTCCTCCGCTCTACCAACTGAGCTATCGAAGGGAGCTGACTGCTGTCGTGGACCGGTTAAATTTTATAGCCAAAACAGGGCGAAATATGCATTTATGATAAGTATTTGATAGATTTAGTTAGACCGACGGCCATCCTCACCAGTCAGCCTTCTTCAGACTGTCCACTTTAGCTCCTTGTCGCAGTAAGTAGCTCACACAGCACTGGTGACCCATGGATGCAGCTTCGTGCAGTGGCCTCTTGTAGTCGTTGTTGTACACCTCCACGTCCATTCCCACTTGGTTTACTAGATACTCAACAATGTCCAGGTGTCCATGTCTGGCAGCGTAATGCAGCAGAGTGTCTCCTGACCGACCGAAGTGTTTGCTAACGACATTCTGAACCGCGGAGGAGTCGTCTAATGTGATCAGTTTCTCCATAGAGCTTAACTGTCCCTCCTGAGTTAGCTTCACCAGCAACTTTAGCCTGTTTTCATCCATTCTGGCTGGAGGTTGTAAGTTGGGTACACTGTGTGTGTTTCGCCGGCCAGATCCCAGGAATAGTAGCTTGAAGTGTAGCAACTTACTGTTAGAAGGTTTGCAGACATGCTAGAGTGAAATGTTTACCTCTGTTTTGTCTGCACATGCGGGATATAAGATGGCCAACTATGATTTTACACGGTGTTCCACATGCCTCAAGCTAACATATACAAATGAAAGTGTTATCATCATTATTATAAACTTATTGTAGTAAAGACACACAGTATACTAAATTTTATTACACAGGAACAATTATGGAAAGGTCAAATGATACAAAATTAAAAATAAGTCTTAATATGAGCCCAAAAACGATGTAGACTGTTTACTAGGTGGAGTACAAGATAATATAGTATACCGAAGGAAAATGAGATTTAAAAAAAAAAAACTTCAGAAAATTATAGCCTAAACTTAAGACAAATTTAAAGAGTATGGTATTAAGACGTTTACACGGTAAGTAAAACTGACACAGGAAAATGTTATAGTCGTCCTTCCAATCCCAAAAGCGTTTGTAGATTTATGGGAAATGTAGTTGCCATTACGATGCACACTTTAAACTCGTTAAAACATTTCAGACCTGCTTAGCTTGAATTTGACACACGTGAACTCCTGTATATTATTTAGTATTAGCATAGTAAGTAACACGATGATAATAATACTTTCTTGTCAACAGTGAGGCATCAGTTATTAGTAAAACATTCCCTGAGGTTGTTGTAAAACTTTTTTTTTTTTTTTTGTGAAAAACAGTCGTTTAGTAAGTGCTATTCCATGAAGTTTGGTGATCTAGCACTGATCCAGTGTTTGGCTAAATGACAGAGGGGAACATGATGAGTCACATCTGGAGACGAGAAGAACCCAGAGAGAAGGTGGGAGAGAAAAGTGGGATTGTTGGTGAGGGTGAGTCTCAGTCCTCAGAGGTTTTACAACATGGACCATGGACACCAGGAGTAGGACTGTAAAAACCCACCACACTACGCTCTGGTAAGAACAATTTGTATCTTTAATTCATTCAGCAGTGACACACCTTCTTTCATGATCACTGTTCTGTAGAAGACAAGAGAACTTTTTGTTCTTATACCCTGGGGGGTCAAACCCAGATGTAAAAAAACTGTACTTTTTGACCCCTTAAACAAATAGATATTTTCAGCTGTGCTGTACATGGCATAATTAGTGTAATAGTCAATGCATTTTAATGCTTTTCTGGATTTAGACACCTGAATCAGACAAGGGAGACCTGCCAATGTTAAACTGTAGCCTTAAACATTTTCTTTTAGATTCCAGCTAAACAAATTAATCTGCATAGAAATCAGTTATTTGTTGATGCACAAGCAGAAATGATTTGTTAAACAAATGTATGATGTGCAGTCCAGCCCTTGTAAACATTTGCCTAATATGGCAGTTTATTGTAGTGTGAGTCTTAAGTGTACTTAATGTACGTAATGTACTGTTCAGTCCTTAACTCCCAGCCGCATCATAAAATGCACACACAAAGGGGAAAATTAGTGCCTGCAGGTTTTTTATACATATATAAATATAATCTACATATACATGTGTAATAACGTATGTATCAATTTATTCATTGATGGTCCAGTATATGACTGAGGCACAACACAACAAAGAGCCTTTCTGCTGCCAAGTGTCTTATAACATTACTATAAATGCAGTAAAACCAGACCACATATTACATTCACTAAGTTCATTGTCGTTTTTGTAGTCTTGTGTGGCTAACCCATTATTCTTACACATGCCATGGGCAGTATCGGTTTTCTGGAACGAGTGTATCTGAAACTAATCAACTCCAGATGTTTTGGGTTGCTCTAAACAGTGACAAAAAAGCAGAAACACATGCATGCCCTGTTTAATTTCTGCTGACTTTCTGCTGTTGAACATTAGTTTGATACAGATCTCTGGAGACGCACTGAAACATAGAAATCACACACAAAGGTTCATATTTATACTACAAGAGTGGGTGTGTTGTTTCCTTGAGGTATTGATTAGGTCAGAGAAAACCACTGTAACATATTGATTGTATTTGTATAAGTGTTCTCTGTCTGTTTTTGGCATGTATTAATTTTTAAGCATTTGCTGTATTTTCATTTTACAAAAAGTTTAAAAGCCTGAAGGCAATAATTCCTTCATGAAGCCCTGGCATCAGGAAGGAAGGAAGTGGTGGAAGTCTGGAAAAATGGAGCCATATGTGTTGTCCATAGTCCTCGGGTCAGTGAACTCACCGCAGGACCCCGGGTCCCACTGGTAGTTCCTCATGTAGTCATGCACATTACAGCAAAATATACACCTGAATATTTATGTCTGTGTGCCATTTAGTGACTTCATTATGCCTAGTGAGTTCTTCTTTTCAAAGAGAATAAAATCTTATTTGCTTTTTATCAGTAATTCCTGTTTTTATGTTTAGTTCTGCTTCAATCTGGGATAAGTATTAACTAAAAATTTTTTAAGAAATGCTCTGTGACATTTTTAACAGCTAGGTGTTGAAATTTATCTGTAAGTGCCGAAGGTAATTCAGTTACAGTTTCTCTAGCAGAAGCAAATGGTGCTGTTTGGGGACTATTTTCAGCAGCAGATGAACACACGGCAGATTAAGTGTTCTGGTTTACTCTCACAGTAGGATGTGGAATTAAGTTTTTGTTTTTAGTCTTCTCATGGCGTGGAAAAATCCTGACGGCCCCTAACTTTAACACTTTATGGTTTTAGAAGTTAATGAAACAGAAGCATGATGAGTGTAAATATAAAACTTAATATAAATGTTTATTTTATGCATTTGTGCATGATTAATTGTAGTCATAGAGTAAAAGGAACTGAACAAGTTCCTTCTCATTTTCACAAATTTTCCTTTTCATTCCAAGTCTAGTTAAACTCCACTAATAAAATAGTGTGATTCCATAGACTAGTGTAACATAATTATCCTACATTTAACAGCAAAAATTATCTAAGTAAATTTAGTTTCATTCAAAAGAGTAAAGGACTGTGCAAGAAAACAATCACAAGAAAATGATACAAAGCAGATCCACCAACAGAGCATGACTGGCAAAAAAATTGTGAGTGTGATATATCATATATAATGGAACTGTTCACCCATAACATAAGGACTCAAGAAGAACAATGTCAAGAAAAGTGGGAGAAATGGTCTGTTTATACAACAACAGGATAAGGACGATCCTATTGATAACAACACTGGAGCAAACTGTAGAGACATGACAATCCACTATGTTCTTTTTCTTTTGAGGTTTGTATTTTTTTTTTTGTCTTCCTTCTATATGTCCATATGTGCCACATGTTCTTAAAAAGTGTTTTTTAAAAAAAGTAAAAGAGTGAGAGAAATTGGTTTCATTTATGCTGGACAGACCCAAAAAACGTTTACCTTTTTAAGCAATTATTTGTCTTAACATTTGTTCAAGCACAAATTAGGCCTGTCATTATAATGGCTATCAAAGACTCTATGAATAACTTTCAGCTGCTTTTCTTTTTTTGTGCAGCCAAATCCTTTGCCCTTGACACACATCGATCACTATTAACGCCAAGGAATATTTCATTCCTCGTTTCTCTTAAACTTCACTCTCCTTGAGTGACTTCATCACTCCTGTGTTTGTGTTGCAGATGTTGCTGGAAGCGAACATGAAATATGCCTCTTCTGAGAAAAAGTAAGTGAAAACAAAGTGTCTTTTACAAGTAAATGGATTGATTTTTAGGAATAAACATAGACAGTCATGTTCTTGTTTGTCTTCTCTGCAGTTCAGGTTTGCATTTTGTTGAAAGTATACCTAGCTCATGTCAGTCCCACTAATGTCTGAGGTGGAAACTATTCAACTTTTCTCTCTGCAAGTGCTTATGAGACTCTACATAGACACATACATAAAATGTTTGTGTGCTGGGGGAGGGCGTAATGAGGTAACCAGATGACAGCAGAAGTTAAATAGTCTCTCGAGTGTGTGAGCAGCTGGTTGAATTGCCACATACTTGGAGAAGTTTCCTTAAAAAAAGGACACATTGATAAGAATGATGCACATAAAATATTGAAGCTTTCATTTCTGGATGATGTTCATCTGTCAATGTTACATTATTCTTAATAATTTCACATATTTAATTTAGATTAGAATTTAAACTAGAAAAATAAGGCAAAGGATGCCTTAAGTTGGATCCTCAGAAAGTTAAGTTGGAAACGTATTCATAATAAAACCACTGATCTGGGTCAGGAAATCCTTAATATAACAGGTGATTTATGTGGAAATCTGCAGGTGAGGAAGTGTACCTGTTAAAACTGGTTATGGCATCTGAAGGTGGCTTCTAAATGGTTGCAGATGGGTATTTGAGCTTCTTTTCCTCTTAGTCTGTCTGATAAGCAAATGGTAGGAACAGTAAATGCTCAGCGAAAACAACTAAAAACAAACCAAAACCAGTGTTATATCTGCATTAGGGCTGTGCAATTAATCAAATTTTGATCACGATTTTGATTTTGTTGTCAAACAATCTCAAAACTCATATAATCGAGTTGAAACGATTTATTTTCTGTTTTTCTTTACACAATTTCTGTGAGACACGCATGCGCAATACATTCCATTTCATTGAAAAACAGCTGTAAAGTACATATTTGTAGCCAAAATTTATTTTCAATTTGAATGGTTTGTATAAAGAATCAATACCAAAATGTTTTTTGAGAGAGAAATGCTGAATAAATGCATTGTGAAACTCAAAATTAATCGTTTGAATAATCGTGATTTCAATATTGACCAAAATAATTGTGATATTGATTTTTTTCCATGATTGAGCAGCCCAAATCTGCATTTACCTAGAGCTAAAACAAAGCAACTCATACTAACATTAATCACTTTGTTATTAATATAATATAAGTTGTGTATTGGAATGGAGATTTTTGGCCTATGTTTGTTGGACATCAAAAAGTAGATTCTAACAAACACACCACTGCTGCTATGAAGTATGATGGTGTCAGCATCATGACGTGTGGATGCCTCTCAGCAGCAGGTCCTGGAAGACATATAAAGGGTCACATGACTGCAGCAAAAGCGGGAAGTCCTGCAGGACAATCTGGTTTATGAACATCTTGAATCAAGATTTATTTCCCTGCATGACAAATGACTGGAAGCACACAGCGAAAGCTACGCAGAAAAGATTTAAAGACAACAGCGTGAATATTCTGGATTAGTCGAGTCAAACCCCAAACTTCAGTCAACCAGAGAATTTGAGGCTGGACTTGAAGAAGGCGGTCCACACCCGATCCCCATGCAACCTGACAGAGCTCGAAGAGTTCTGCAAAGAGGGATGGAGTAAAATTTCAAGACAGACTCAGACTATTCACACAGACTCATCGCTGTGATTGTAGTACAGGACAATCTACTAAATACTGACTTTTTATGCCGTCACATGGTACATTATATATATTTTCATTAACTGACATTCCTATGTAGAAATCTGTACTCAGTTTGACATTAAACTGTTTTTATATTGAACAGGAATTTATTTTGAAAGCAATAAAAGGTGAAACCATCCAAGTGGGGGATGCATTTTGTAGATACTGTAGTTCTTTGACATTTACTAGAGAACATTAGGTTATTAGGATCTGTGATCTAATGGAAGTCAAACATATTATATTTACTTTCACATTGACACAGTGAGGATCATAAACAAGGCTACATTTCTAGCACATAGTTATAATCTGTTTATTCAGTCAAATTTATTTAAGATTCATGAACTTGTGAAATACTATACACTGTTAATCCTATTTAAAGCATTTAACAAATCATTACCAAATAACATACAAAGGTTTTTTGCATTTAGAGAGAATACTTATAGCATGAGAGGCTTTGGAAATTTTACACTTCCCAAGTTTCAAACAACCAGGGAGAGTTTTTGTGTGTCTGTATGTGGGATGAAAGTGTGGAACAGACTGGATCTGCAGCACAGGCAATGCCAAAATATCCACAGTTTTCAAACACTTTACAGACGGATGATGTGGTCACAGTACAGAGCTTATTGTTACTTGCTGGGCCATTCCATGTTCTGCTCTTTCTTATTTTTGTTGGTTTGTGTTTGTCATTGTTTACTTTGTTAGAATGTGTCACTTCCATAACCACTGTTGATCTGTAATTATTGTTGAAATAGACTGCAGACTGTTATTTTGATAGTAACTCTATACTTCAGTTTTCCTAATCTGTTATTTACATTATTATTATCTTGTTATCTTGTTTTGTTTCTGCAACTTTCCTGTTTGTAACATAAATAAGGTGTTGCTTCAGCCTATGCCTTTTGCCCATGTTTAATGTAGAAATCCTAATTGTATATATGTGTGTATCATGTTCTGTTAAATGGTCAAATAAATTACTAAATGAATGAAAGGAATGAGCATTATATAAAGAGAAAAGCCCCAAACATGCTTTTTTTTTTCCATCAGTGTATTTTTTAATTCAAACATATAGAAAAAGTAAGACAAATGTTGAGACATATAGCAAAGATATAAGACGCCTCTAAAAAAAAAGGTTCCACACTGTAGTTACCCAGTCACTTTGTACACAGCACACATTATCCAGCGTCAAGGTGCTTTGTCAGCTGTTCTACATAAGAAACTAGAAAAGCACCCAGAGAGCACAGACCTCCGCCAAGATAGTGTTTGTATTTTTTTAAGGTAGTGTTTGTTTGTTTGTTTGTTTGTTTGTTTGTTTGTTTGTTTGTTTTTTTAAGGTAGTGTTTGTACTTTTTTTTAAGGTAGTGTTTGTACTTTTTTTTTTAAGGTAGTGTTTGTACTTTTT
>JAQQZY010000005.1:42058362-42073829 GCA_030068375.1 Ostorhinchus rueppellii
GATAACTGGGTATGTTAAGTTTTATAAGAAAGGGGAGGGGCCTAATTCAAAAACGTCCCTGGTCCAGTGTACCGGTCTGAAACGGTTCAGCAGGAGGTCGAACATGGAAGAAGCAGCTTTATTGAACGGTTAGTATGTTATCTTATCTTTGCCTAGTTATCTTTATGGGAACTTTTAACACCCAAAAGCTTGGAGATAAGTTGTTGACGCTGTTTTTTTTCTGTCACTAAAATCTTCTGTGCATGGTGTTAATGCATGCTTATTGCTAGCTAATGTACACTCAAAATTGAGTTAGCTGAATGTTAAAGTTAGCTTAGTGTGAACCGTCTGAGGGCAGCTCGAGGACCGGCGATTTTGCGCGAGTATGATTAATATTTCTGTCATTTCATGTTGTTGAAAAGCGGTTCAACCACTGTCGGGGGCAGAGGAGTGTAGCAGGTGGAGGTGTTTGTGTAGTGGACTCCGGGAGTTGCGCGCCATGCCGGTTTTATGTGCAACACAGACATCCTTTCGGTTCTGTTTTTTACAGCGATATTGTCGGCTGAATTGTTGAGCCAAAGCACATGTGTCAAACTCAAGGCCCGCGGGCCAGATGTGGCCCACCATGGGTTTATATTTGGCCTGCGGAGTCGGAAGCCGCCATGATAATGAAACCTTGGCCTGCCCTCTTTACTGAAGATCAGGCATCTTCACAAAAGAAAAGATTACTAATCTATCTTTCTTGTATATAATGTGTCTAGATGTGTATTTCTCTTGTCCTCTTTAAGGAATTTGGGCATGCTGTTTAGACATTTAAACATTTCAAATCATACAGCGGTGTTTTTCCACCTCTACTTTGCAGATGACTCGCTTTGTATAGCTCAGTTGATCTAGGTTCTTAGGTTGTTTGTGTCTTTGCTCTCTATTTTTCAGGTATTCATGGAGTTCAACAGGATTTTGGGAAAGAACCTCAAACAGGAATTCTATGAGAGCATCGATCGGCACAGTCCTCGTCTCCTTGAGTTAAATCATTCCAAGAGAGGGAATGTTGGACAGTAGTGGACAAAAATTTCACAACAGACCAGTGTAGCTCCATACACATTATGTGCTTGGAATTGTTCTTTACAGGGTTTTGTAAAAACATCATCGTACCACTCTATGTGTGTGTAATTCAGTTTCTTGTAGATCAATATTTTTTTATTTTACCTATCTAATGTAGTTATTCTGTTTAATTCCCAAAAGACAACAGATCCAACTGTGATCCGGACACAAGTACCCAGAGGGCTTCCAATCATGCTGGGAGACAACCCCACAAACTTCTTCAAAGCTGGCTTTGTAAGTAAGCTCGTGCTTTCTTTTAATTTTCACCAACACTCTTACAGCATATTGATTAAAGTTTTTTGTTTTTTTTCCAAATGAGAAGTTAAATGAAATGATTGTGCTCTTCTGTTATTCTTTATCAAGTAATCTGATGATGATGATTCTTCCCGTGACCTTGACATCAGGATACTTTTCTCTGAGCGTGAAGGTACTGTGCTCACATCTTCCCAGCATCTCAGCCCAGCCTCGTTGAAAATCATCATTGAGGGAGAAGTCGTGATGGGAAACATTCAAGATCTGCCAAAAGCAATATGCATTCTGTTTGGACTCACATATGCACTCCATCTTAACTATCCCAAGACTATGAAGCTCACATTTCAGTTCATCCAACAGGTATTGCTCTCCTTAGGCCATACTGACCTAAAACCGAAGCTCCAGACTTTGAAAAATCAGCTCACAATGTAAAGAGATGTCAGCTCTACTGTAATAAGCTTTTGACATAAAACAGTAAAAGAAATTTTCTGACCATTGGGGTAAACCTTTTTTATTTTCTGTAAAACAGGCCTACAAACTGGCAAAATGCAGATTTGTAGATTGAGTTAGATATTGTTCTGATATGATGGTCTCTGTGGGTTCATATGCTGGCCTCCCTTCATTTAGGCAGATGAAGCAGATTCTGTTTGTAATTTCTTATACATTTGAGCAGAGGTTTCTTGTGAATTCTGTTTTACGGATTTACCACTATAATCTCGGGGCACGTCCATGTTTTTTCTTTTAAATTTGTGATGCATTCAACACCCCCACACACAACCACATAAACGGCACACCCACAGACAGACACATTCAACAACCACACACATAATTGTTGTTACATTTTTCAGATTAATCATTTTAGGTTGGATGTGTTAACATTGACTTGATGATAAGGTTGTTTTTTTTGCCTTTAAAAATAAAATGCATTTGAGAATTTAAGTGTTTTTTTCCATCCAGTTTAATTGAAACAATGTTTTCTACATTTTCTTTTTAGAAAAGGCAATTTAATTAGAGTAAAATACAGTAATTGTAATAAACAAAAAGTTTCCACGGGTTTCCACGCGATTTGCGAGTAAAGTCAAGTAATTCGGGTTTAAAGTGTAGGTGTGAATGTGAGAGTGATTGTTTGTCTCTATAGGTCAGCCCTGCGATGAACTGGCAACTTGTCCAGAGTGTACCCCGCCTTCACCCTTAAGTAGCTGGGATAGGCTCCATGCGACCCTAGTGAGGATAAAACTGTTACAGAAGATGAATGAATGAGAACATAGCATCTTTTTGTTATTTTGACCATGTGTGGTCTTCTGCAAATGCATGCCCTAAAAAACAATGTGTTTATTTGGAATTTGGGAGAAATGTTGTCGGTAGTTTAGAGAATAAAACAAAAATGTTCACTTTACTCAAACATTTACCTATAAATGGTAAAATCAGAGAAAGTGGTAATTTTGCAGTGATCTCTTAGTTTTTTCCCAGAGTTGTAAATACATACATGTATATTTGTACTCGACAGGTGTTTCTGTTCAGTGGCCTGGACGAACATTACAGAGACAGAGCATGAGTGGGTGGCAGTATATAAAGGTGGGTCCTGAGTTGTGTTGTGTGTTGGAATGTAAATGTTATGACACTGAGACAAGGTCAGTATGGATGGAGAGGCATCTGTGGACAGGTGCATGAGGTGACGCCTGCATCTGCCTTCTGTCTGTTTAACGCACTCACACGGAAGAACAGGATGGTCTGAAAACATCCCCGTACCCCACTGGTAAAGTATGTCTGTGTCCTTTTTTTGTCCGTTAATACAGAACAACCCTGACTCTTTAAGTGCTTTCACTCAGTCAAAACAACAACAAAACACACAGTAATACCAAATGTTATGCTTGGGTCTGAATTCTTCATTAATTAAACTCCACAGGCCCATCTTCAACCCTCTTTCTAAGGGCGCTTTCCCACAGCATACCCGAGTCCATATTTGAGTACATTTGACCACAAAGTCAGCTTAGTTTTATCAATGCGAGTGCAAACGTTCCATGCGCAAGTATCCAGAGTCCAACTGAGAAGGTAATCCTGAGTACAGACTGCGTGGGCTCTAGTACAGTATTTTACAGTAGGAAAGCGATCGATGCCTGTGACTTAATCACCACTCCAACAACGGAAGTGACCTAATCACCGCAAGACCAACTCTTCTCTCCTGAAAAAGCCTTGGATTCGTGTGACCAACCAAACCACTAGGTGATATATCAGGGACAACAAAGGTCGCTCTTCTTCACTTTGCCTCAAACAAGCTAACCAAAAAGTATTGCTGCCATTGTAGACAAATGAACAGAACAGTCGCTCGGTTGATGACGTAAGGGTTTGTCTTTTTGTGACTTCTGCATTTGTTGAATAGCGACAGAATTCCGTCCACACCACCATCTGCTGTTTCAGCCCTGTGATACTCACTCCTACCCACAGTACGTGCTTGTGAAAGCAACATCTACAGGAAAGGTGTGAATATATCCAAGTATGGTACGGACTGGGGTACGCTGTGTTAAAAGTGCCCTGAGTAATGACATGATGAAGGCCATTTTGAGCGCTGGCCCTTTAAATGCAAATGAGCCAGTTTGCACCCCACCCCCTCCAGGTTGTTGGCTGTGCTGCTCTGTCCCGTTTCTCCATACTCTGAGAAATATTCATCAGAAGTCTTGACCTTATATTTGCAAATGTGAAAAATTTGGAGCATAGAATTCCATGCTCCAGATTTTGTGGGAACAGTTTGAGAGATGGTCCCTTCCTGTTCCAACATGACTGTGCACCAGTGCACAAAGTAATGTCCATAAAGACATGGATGAGAGAATTTGTTGTGGATGAGCTTGACTCTGCACAGAGTCCTGACCTCAACCTGACAGAACACCTTTGGGATGAATTAGAGCAGAGACAGAGCCAGGCCTTCTGCTCCAACATCAGTGTGTGATCTCACAAATGCACTTCTAGAGGAATGGTCAAAAATTCTTATAAACACACTCCTAAACCTTGTGGAAAGCCTCCCCAGAAGAGTTGAACCCTGTTAGAGCTGCAAAGGGTGGATCAGTGTCATATTAAACCCTATTGATTAAGAATGGGATGTCACTTACAGTAAGTTCATATACAAGTCAAGGCAGATGAACGAATACTTTTGGCAATAAAGTGTAGGTGCAACAAATTAAGAAGGAATTAAGAATTAGAAATCCACTCGATTTTTGCCAAAATGAATATAAAGATAGCTTTGCAGCACCTGGAGGGTTCAAATTCAAACTTTTGGAACTATTAGGGTCTGAATACACAAATAAATGAACCTCACTAATAAAAGTGGGTTCAGTAAAATATGAGCCCTTTAAAGCAGTGGGAGGGAAAAGCATCAGGTTTTGAGAATACACACCCTTCTTCTGCAGCTGTCTCCTCTGTCCAAATCAAAAGACTAAAATATAGATATTCATGACCTAACATCATCTCATGCACTTAAGGAGAACTTAGTGAACATACATTTCCAAACTTATGGGTGGAGACAAAGAGTAGTATCAGACAAAATATAACCAGCAATTAGTAACTACAGCTGTCGGTCATGTATTTAACGCCCTCGCTTATCTAAAATGATCTAAAATTGGGGCATTATAAGGCTCACATCCTCTTAGACCGATTAAATTACAATATGTTGAAAGCACTTCACAAAATATCTTCTCCATTATCTGCAAGCAGCAGTTTTCAGCTAAATATTTCCACACACTGGTCTTTTTATTGCATGTACAGTATATAGGACATACTGTAAATTCTGTATAGATAGAAATCGGGACAGATATTTAGTCCAAATGAGACTGCTTCAGACAGCAAATGTCCAGAACCTGTATGAATGAATCTATGCTGAAGCAGATTCAGACATTCATTCCTTCCCTCTCTATCTTTCCACTTCTTTTTTAAGTTGTACTGTGAAACGTCTGATTTACACCCATGTCGTCTGCGTTTGCATTCCACTGATGCCGTGGAATATTTTATTGCTCCTACATTTGTGCACCCAGTCATGTGTGTGTGAAAGGTTAGTTATAAATGCAGGTATTTCTCATTTTTCCATGAAGCAACATGATCCATATCTGGCCTCATGTGAAATTCCATTCACAATAAAATTATCTGCAGGCACATGACCTGACTAACAGTTTATTCATCATGGTTTTAAGTCAGGACACGTGCATTGACTCTTCGTATGACTTTGCTGCTTTTGTCAATTATTTATAAACGTAGGTATAATTCATTTTCCTGTCCACCACTTCACTCATTCATTCATTGCAGTTGTGACATAGTTTCAACTGGTTTGACATACATCAGGACGAAATGACATAAGTCCCGTTACTGACTTTTCTGTATTTGCTATTTACACAGCGATAATGTAGGGGCAATGTGATAGCAGAAAGTCACAGAGACAGAATATAAACAAACAGAGGAATGTGTATTCTAAGGTATGTCATAAACCCACCTGAGGGGACGCACAGCAATTTTATGTGAATTCCTGGATTTTAAAGTGGTGTCTTGAACATTTGGACATAGGAAAACCCAGTTGTAAAGGTTAAAATGTATTCATTCAGAGCTCTTTGTGGGTTTCTAATAAATGAATAAATCCATTTTTTCTCTAACCTCTGTCTGTCTTCTCAGTTACCTGATGCTAAGTGAACCAATCATGTGTCTGCTGCTGACCGAACCCCCCTGTCATTCATTAACACTTTCCAATCATTTGACCTTTTCCTGCTAACGTGGCTTCCGTCAGACCCCGTCACATGGTGCCCTGATCAGACGTTTCGTGATGTTTCCTTCCTCTGTCCCCATTATATTTGTTAGTTTTGTCAAAGTCACTGGTAATGATTGACTTTAAGGGCAAGTGGGGTTAAAACAGATCCTTCAAGAGCAGATGGAGGAGGGTGGAACAAAGGCACATTAAAAAAGTAGGAAGAAAATATGGTGTATATGTGAGATCATGTAGTTTATGGTATTAGCAGTTTTATAAAAGTCTAGTTATGCTGTTATGTAGCTGTATGGCCTCTCAATAACTCATGCACACACACTTATACTCCATCACACTATAGTACAGTTCTTTATTTACAGATAGACATGGTCAAACAGTAACATTTTAACTACAGTTAAGATTTTCTTTTCTACCATATGTTTAATGAGCAGTAAAAGATGAGATAAATAGTCTTTGGTGACATACAGACATTAAATATACAAAGATAACTTAAATACATAACTTTTTGTAAAAATAGGTTGGCTAAATAAATATATATATTTATTCACAGGTACACACGCCGTTCACATTCATCCGAAGCCACATGGCGCCATCAAACACATTCGCTGACAATCTCAAATACAGCATTTACAAGAAGAACTTTCACGTTTATTACAATGAGTGAAATTCAAGTTGTGAGAAACTATCAACACACGTGTTTGCGTTAAAGTGCTTTTCTGTGACCCTAAAGGAGATCATGTGACGTTCAAATCCGCAAAAACAAATCAACTAAGATAGAACAAGATTTGCTGTAACTGACCAAACTAACAGAAACAGTTGTACATGCTAACTCTCGCATTCCTGTCTCTTTGCAATAGAGGGCAATGACAGCATTAGATGGGCGGTATTACCGGTCACGCACAGTGTGTTTACGCAAACTGATGCAACATCTATGTCCGACGTCCGACTGACGTCACAATAACACCCTTTGCAGAAAAAAAAATTCTGAGAGCACAATGGTCCAGAGAACAGATCAAACATAGGAGATAAGTGTCCTGATAGGCTATATACAACCAGCTCAGATACACAGGCACATACAACATGGGTCGCACATTTTAAAAAGCAGAGAGATCCACCAGGGTTTTCAACATTGAAAAGCCTTTTAATGATCTGTCACGAGACATTGATTAGCTCAATTACAGCAAAGAGAATGGCATGTTTCACCTCAGCAAGCCTTTGAACAGATTAGATTTAAGACCAAGGAACCACTGATTATTATTACCCTGTGACCTCCAGGCCCCCATGATTACAGACAGAGCAGAGAAAGAGCGACAGGATGGGGCTGGTAAGACTAAATATATATTCATATAAAAAATTTTAAAAAAAGAAAGAAACCCTTATAAGGAAAGAATCAGGACAAAAAGGAGGAAATGAAAACACATAAGGATATAAAAACATATACATGATGTAAATCACATGCTGTGAAATTATTCAGTTCATCAAGTATAAGCAGGTATTTGGTTAGCTGAGGCATATTCTTCTGCAATATCTAGGTGTTATATTTGTGAAATTATATTAAATCACAGCACGAGAATGTAAAAAAAAAAAAAAAGATTTGGTCTGTATTCCTACATTAAAACACCAACAAGTAACTACTCTGCGACTTAAGATCAAACTGTCACATAATAAAGACACTGAAGTATGTAAATAATATATTATATGATGCTGCCTCATGACCAAAATGTGTTTTTTTTTTTTTTCAAGATATGGTTGCATTTTCTGTAGGTTTAAAGCTGTTCAAATTTTAGCATGCTTGTTGAGGAGAGCTTGACCTCAGTTATTCCCAGTCTATCATCCACCCACCATTTCAGAGCTGGACGTAAATAGTAAAAAGGAAACGTGGGGTATATATTTTTGACTGTGCGGCACTATTTATGGACATATTTGAAAGTGGGCACCTAAAATTTTGGTAGGTGTGGCCTCTCATTAGGAAACCACAATGTAACAGAAGAGATTTTATCCATGGTGCAATGACTTTTACAAACCAATTTCAGTCACCACTTGTGAACTAAAAGTATGCATGTTGCTGTCAACAAAGTTTTGTTTGTCGTATACTGGGTAACCAATTGGAAAACTAGATGGCTTTAACTCAATCATGATGCTGGAGCATTTTTGTAAATTTTGTTGCATCAACTCGTATACTTCCTCCATTTGTCTACAAGTAGAGGTAGCAGAGGTATGAGTGTCCAGACAATGGAAGGTCGAGGTCGAGGGCCCCTCTCCTCACATAATTAGATCAGGTTTAATAAACTAGCCGTCAACCTAAAGTCCTGACTTGCATGGGGAACTTTTGAATCACGTGAAAAGGCTAATATTCAGGCTTGGCCCCCCCAGGGAGGGAAAATGCCAACAGAGCTACAACGGAGCACTGATCCATGGCTACAAGGTTCACTTTGCCACCTACTGCGCAGAGTGACGGGCCACTATAATGCAATGCTGAAACTGATCCTTGTGGAGTTCAGTTTCTGTGAAGATTCCTTCCACCAGCACTGCATGCTGACTCTCTTGTTTTCTTTTTCAGCGTGGAGTTTATGTGGTTACGTCCTGACTCAGAAATGCTCTGGTGAAATCTAAGTGCTGTGGCTGGATTCAAATGTAAACTGTGGTCCTGAAACCTAAAGTCCTGGTGCGTCATTGAATCTCAATCTTGATCTTCATGATTAAAATTGTGACCTGGGAGTTGAGACATTAAGCGGTGGAAAAAAAAAAGGAGGGGGGGGGGGGTAAAAAAGTTCACTGGTTCATTTCTTGGAGTCTTTGGGAGTATATTGGTTTTGACAAGGCTGAAATCCACTTTAGGGGCTGAAGCGTTTGATCAATGAGCCGAGGGGTTGTCACCACTGGGGAGGTCAGTGGGTAGACAGGACCAGGCCGCCGCAGGGTGTTGAAGACAAGCCTTCATTCTTAAATTAACAGGATTAACATGTCAAACTGTGGCGTCTTGGCTTATTCTAAGTGTTAGGGAGGGTGACCTAGAGGCAGGAGAGCTCCGTTTGGGGGATTCAGAGGACATACTTCAGTCTTCAGCCAGTCCTGACTGGATTGCTTTAAAATATGTCTAAAAGCAGAAAAAGTAACAAAAAACATGGACTACATCAAACTCTACCGCAAACACTAACAGTAACACATTATGGGATAAATAATTGGAGATATAGATAGACTTGCTGTGGGTGTTTGGAGGTGTCACCTAAGAAATCGCTCATCCGTAACTATGGGGGCTTTTGGGGTTAATAGGGGATGAGTCTTCTCTTCCACTTTGTCCAATGAGCTGATAGAGCCGATGGCTTAGGTTCTGCACTTGACAGGTTCCCAGGACGCAGCCCACCCTCATGAGCTGGGCGTGGTGAGGGTAGTGGTGTCCCCCTCGCGACCCAGGATGGGCATGGCGACGAACTCTCAGCGCTCTCTGCTCAGAGGGTCGTGCCCATGACAGGCTGGGAGGAGCTGTTCTGACTCTGGTAGCCAGTGGGCTTCTGGGGAAATTGGAGAGCCATTTAGGGAATCGAGTGGAGGCTGAAGAGGGGGCAGCAATGTCAGTGTGACGTCCAGACACTGAGGTTTCTTCACTCTGATCAAAGAGCTTGTTGATGAGGTCCAACCTGAGGAAAGAAGAGAAGGAAAAAGGTGAAAAAAACAGGCCTGAATATGCAACCTACTGGGATTCATCCTAAAAAACATGTCTGACTACACAGTTCTGCATAAATGAGTCTTAAAATGCATAGACAGTGTTAAAACTGAATAATGTTTTGTGATTAAAAAAAGACCTTATGTCATGAGTGCAGGTGCTGTCACTGTTACTATAACAACTAATACTGTAAGGGAGCAGGCAAATTAGCAGGAATCCGCTTAACATTGCAACCCAGCGTTAATAAACAAATCATTTTAACCTGCTGTCTGAGCACAGTGTGACTCATCCAGCCTCATGGATAATAAGCTCGTCTTTTAAGGCACAACATAAAAATCACTTGCCGTCCACATGTTCAATAAAACAACATACACAGTGACTTGACCACACTTATTACATTATACAGTCAAGACCTACAGCTCACTGCATTTTAATGCCCAGCTGGTTTTTAGTAAACAGTAGCTATGAATGAGTCATTTCTAATTTTAGAGGAAGATATTATCATTCTGTGTCTTATTAGGATTGAGATCCATTTGTTTCAGTGTCATTTCTGTTCAGTCTTTTTTTTTTTTTTTTTTTTTTTTACATACAACTTAGCCAAAATTACAAAAATAACACTTTAAGACCAAGGAAAAGAAGAGCATTAGAGCAGTACAGTTCAAATGTCCCACATGAAGAAGGGGAGGAATCAGAAATGTCTTATATGTAATATGGGTTATAAATCCACAGCTGTGTGCATGCATGGGTACCACTCAAGTTCCATTAATGAATTTCTAAACTGAGCATCACACTAATGAGTCGTTAAGATGGTCGTTTTCTGCAGTGCCGTGGACCAGCAGGAACAGGAACGTTCAGCAAACATGAAGCCGTGTGAGCCATCTGTTCATTGTTTGATGAAGACAGTCGCTTCTCACAACTTGACCCTGCAGCTCTTCACAGAACTGTCACCACTGTGTTTGTACAGCTCACTGTGACTCTGTGTTAACCCATCTGAACCACTGAAAGGCAGGGACGTGAATAGGAGAGATCTGCTGTACCTGGCAGCCCACTGGATACACTTATTTAAGACTAACCCCCTCATGTAATATAAATACAACATCAGAGCAAATATATCTGCTGTTTTTGCTTTTCTGTGTGAAACAGAAGGGAAAGATTCTTCCACAGCATCGGCACTATCCCTTCCCTGTTTTTTGCTTATGAATTGCTGACTTAGGCTTTTCCATATGTTCCTCATGCTGACATATGAGACATGTTCAGATGTCTTGTGTTGGATCGGTTTTGGGATTCCTCTCTGAAAAGGGATGTTTTTTGGCTACTTCTAGCTGCTGTGTCACTTCTGGCAGGTCTGGTGGCCTGTACTGGACCTGCTGTTCAACACTGGCAGCAGTTGGATAAATAGTTGCGTAACGCCAGGCCACAGGCACCGGCAAGCACTATTTCCAGGACTCCAGTCTGTGTGCCAACGGTGCCACATCACCAAGTTCCACCCACCTGATCTGCAGACTAAAGAGCATGTTGGACTGGGTCTGGGAACCAGCACTGGCCCTGCATGAAACTGTGAAGCCTCTTTTTATTACATTTATGAGTAACATTATTAGTAACATTTATGGGGCCAATTACTGAATAAATAGCTCACGTTTAGGATCCTACTGGTGAACAGGTAACAGAAAGATATATTCACTGACATTTTATGCAGTTATAAAACTCAAGCTTTATCTTCTTCTGCAACATTTTTGACTGTTGTGATTTCCTTGTCGGAGTAACACTCTTTCACGTGTCACATCTGATCTGACTAATTAGATCATTAAGAGCCTAATCCTTCACCTCAACGGTGACGGAGATCTCTGCGATTGGCAGACGATCAAAGATATGATCAAAGCATCGTTGTCTTTAAATATTAACATGGTTGGGTTTTAGACGGCTTGGACTGTCTTAGCTTAAGGGCTCGGAGTTAAAATTCCTTCTGACTCAAGATGATTTCAAAGGATTTCACAGTTCGATAAAGGGACATGTAGATCCCTCTGCGTTGCCTTGTTTGGGTTTCCTCACTTTTAGTAGCTTTCAGGTGTGAAATCAAACTGTCCATACCCCAAACCCAACCCTAGTCCAGTGCTGCTCTTGAGTGGCTGAAGCTTGCCTCCGGCTGCCTTAATGAGCTGTAAATATTCATTTATAATCTCCTACTAGCTAACAATGGGGACATTGTTGTTAACAAAACGCAGGACAGAAATAAATGAAGGGTGATTTATTTTGCATAAAACATTGGTTCTGTTTGTTCTGGATCCTTTTTGCTTTCATAACCCCCTCAGCGGGATGTGATTTACTTCAGCCAGGCAAAAATAGAGCTCTTCGTGCAATGCAGAAATGATAAAACCATAGAGTAAAAAAGAAAAACAGCATGTCATCAGTGGAACCACATCACGATGATGTAAAGAGACAAAACATTCATAATCGCAACTTCAAACAGCAGCAGGTTTCTTCTCCGCTCAGAGGTCGACTTTGTTACCCTAAGCCTTTGAAACTACACTCCCACCTCTTTTCTTATACACATATGCAAACACACACACACACACACACACACACACATATATATATATATATATATATATATATATATATATATATACACATATACATATATACATGCACAATCATGCCTCCACACCAGTTCAGCTTACTGTGTGGAGCGGAAACCTGCTCTTTAAGGATGTGGAGGGTGGAATTTAGGTCTTAGCCATTAATCCACAGAGGAATTCTCTGCCTGCTCTGCTGTTGCTTTCCCCGTCTTGAGCTGCAGTCTGGTTTTGGTCAGATTGACCCTATAGACCCATACAACTGTTTATATATCTCCAAAAAGTCCATGCCAAAATTTTTGTTTACAACCCGCAACAAATTAGAGAAGACATGTAAGACGAGCACTCTCTTGAGATGCTTTATCGTGGTTTCAATCATTCTACAGACATTAAAGTGGTTTTCAGAGAATGTATATGCGATAAAGTGGGAGTAATGTTCTTGTTGTTCCTCGATAAGGTGTAAACATGTCAGAATTTAGATAGCAAATCAAATGCATGGACTCCAAGCCAACAGCATGTGCAGTAAAGTGCACAAGGCCGGAAGCTGCCCTGCAGGAGACAAACTGAGCCTGTTTCTCAGGTAAATATTATGTTAAGAGTATCTCCACAGGACGTCTGAACCCCACGCTGCTCAAATCAGTGGTGAACAGAGTGGCTTAATGATTTATCATATCTTTTAGGGAAAAACATGCTCTATTTGGCTCAGAAAAGTAAACTTCTGCCCACAGCACACACCCACATTCTAAGCTGTCATGTCATTGTGCCCGGGTGGAGATGGGGCAACAGCAGAACGGGTCGATGTAACAAAAGTCTGACCGCAAATGAGCTTTACATGTCGTCTGTCTGGAGGCACTGAGCTGCTTCACATTTCTGGAATCTGTATTGTAAAGCCGCTTCACAGCTAAAGCCATATTTAACTTGCTGTTTGGCTACGGACCCCAGCTATTTCCCTGTACAGAAAAAAAAACCCTCAAAGTGTTATGTAAAATGACAATGAAGGGTATGCATTGCGTGTGATCCGCAGAACATGCAATTGCTCCTTGTTTGGGAAGTGCCCACAAGGCATTGTTGCAGCGTCTCTGTGGGATTTTGTTGTGTCCTTATCAGGGCACACAGAGACAACCGGGCCACAAGGAAGGAATGAAAGACATTGAGCTCAGGCAGACTCAGCACCAACGGGAGACAAAAAATGTGTTGTCATGGGAGAGTCATGTGTGTTATTATCAGCCTGTCAATGTGTGATGGTAACAGAACATGATGTGCTCTATGAAGTTAAGAGACGAGGGAGAATTTACTGTCCTAATAAAAGCCACACTGGACGTTTATGAGATGTGCAGAGGAGTGATGATGGAGGAGGAAAGTGTCTTGCTGTGCTGTCCTGGTGATATATGCTTGTATAGACTAAGGTCAGCCGCAGTACCAGAGGGCTTCAGAAAAACGTTACCATCCAACAGTTGGTCCTCAGCAACAACATTCACATGCAAATCGATATTATCAGCAAGACTCAGTGTTCTTTGCTTTATATAAAGAAATGTGTTCTCTCTGCTGGAATTTCCTTAGCAATCGGTCTGGTAGAGATATTCACGTGAGGCAGAAAAAGGAATTTGACCAACACTGTTTCAGACTGAGAAGTGTCTGACTGCTCTGGGCTGAATCTGAGTGTTTGTGGTGAGAAAGTGTAATCTTCTTAAGGGGGAAAAAAAAAAAGTCTGTGGCGTTTTTATGGAAGTAGTTAAATTTAATACAACTTGTTATAGGTTTCAGTTGTTAAATGTCATCTCAGTCTTCTGACATTTGAATAAAAGCCCCATAAATCACACAAAATCCCCAAAAGATGCCATAACAATGCTTGACGAAGATTTTGACGTACAAGTCATATCAGGAGCAACAAAGGATTTGCAGTGATGTTGATTGGAAGCAAAGATGACGTAGTTAGAAAGTTGGTGGAAATCTTGGAAATAAATTGTGTCTTAACTCTAACCACATGTTTATCACTGTAATCATGACAAGAAAGGTCTTATTTTAACAGATTACTGTTCACTTTAGTCATGATCTTTCACTAAATCTCACTAAGTTGTTTTGATTGCCACATTTATAATCATCTTTACATTTTGACATTAAATGTGCTGCATCTTTTGCTGTATAGTGGGCAGAAAACACTGTAAATAATCATTACCTATCATGTTTTTTTCCCCTTTGCACCAATTATTGCCTCCAGCCTCCACTGTATTTCACAGTGGGTGGTAGTGACATGGAAATAATACAAGACAGATTCATTTTCCTAAATGTAACTCAGCTAATGTTAAGATAATTAATTTCATCTAAGCTTTTCCTGCTGATCAAAATGTGGTAAAAAAAAAAAAAAAAAAAAAAGGAAATGCCGAAAAAAAAGAGTAGATCCATGAACACACCTTACACGAAAATTACATATTAACCCATAATATCCTCTAAATTTACCCTTTCTTAAGTGATTTATCACCATTTATTCTAATATTATCCTCTATGTTTTGCATAGTTTTAGTGAAAATCAGGTATTTTCCCGGATTTAATAAACCGATCATGTAGATGTTCATAAAAGCTCAGATAAAAGCTGAGGGTAATTAAATCAAAAACAGAGAAAATGGAAGAAAAAGGGACTTTTTCCGTAAAATCTATCATTAACTGAACATAAACCAAGTGTCTCCATCCACTGCCATTACTCCAACTTCATGGGTTTTACTGTTGACTCAATGTTGTAGAAGATGACAGTGTTTCCATGGTAACTACGGAGCCTCTGAACATCCAAATGGGTCATGAAAAGCTGACAAACTGCATTTTACACCAATTATTTACATGTATTGATAGGATTAGTGGCTCTAAAGTTATTAAATCTTCTAGATTAGTAGGTCTATGCTTCAGGGGCATATATTTGGGTCTTTATGAGTTAATACCAGTCCTTGTCATATAATATAGGAAGAACCAGTAAAAGACCAGTAAAATCCCTGTACTGACCAACACAAACAAACACTAAACGCAAGATCTAGTCGGTCAGGTTTCAGCAGCAGGTGTTCATCAGTAGGTCACATTCACACACATTACAGGTGGAAACATACACACACACACACACACACACACACACACACACACACACACACACACACACACACACACACACACACAC
>JAQQZY010000005.1:42080209-42098928 GCA_030068375.1 Ostorhinchus rueppellii
AGAAGAAGAAGAAGAAGAAGAAGAAGAAGAAGAAGAAGAAGAAGAAGAAGAAGAAGAAGAAGAAGAAGAAGAAAATTTTGTATTATCTTTTTACAAAAGATAACACTAGGTTTAAAGTTCACTTCAGTTATTTCGTGTGACTTTTATTGACAGATGGATTTCAAATAATCACGCATGGCTTTCAAAGCTCCAGAGTGGCAACAGGGCAGACTATAGGAGGCAACCCAGTCTGAGTGAACCACAGTCCTTGAATTCAACTGTGAAACTGTCTCAGCATGTGCTGCACTGTGTTTGCTACTGTGAATATAAACAACAGCTTGAATAAAAGTCTCCTCACTCTGAATTCCAGTGGCTTATTTATCAAAACACATTCATCATCCCGGTACATGGGAGGTGATCTGAAGTGGCTGAAGCGTAAGGGTTTCAAACACACAACACCTGTGGCCTGAAGATATCTTCTGGTTCATCTGGGAAAACATCGTGTTTCTCGTACTTCTGAGAAAACAACCAGATGTAAACAATAATGTGCATGTTTGTCCTGAATTCTCCATCTGATTTGAAGTTCTAAACTGAAGCGACACGTGACCAGAGAAGCATTTCCTGAATATGACTCAACACTATCTCAACAAAAACTCTCTCAAAAATCCTTAATTTATTTAATCTATTGCCTTTTCCAGGAACTTGTTGTGATTTTTATTTATTTAGTCACGATTACAGCTAAATAAACCACACCTTAGCAGCACACCTTTATTTTCTCTCCTGCTTCCTGATTACAAATAAATGACACAGACATGGACAACTGATATTCAACTGTGATATCTGTCATACATTGGGGTACACTGCAATAAATTTAACCCAACTAAATCCTTCCAACTCTTTCTGTCAGGCTTCACACTGTGGCTGTTCTCAAATGACTGCTGCCCCCTAGTGAACCTCTTCTTAAGTAAACTTGCAGCAGCTCTTCTTGGAGGCAATCTGTTGCAATGCTTCTCAGGAGGGTTGCATGAAGTAAACCCCTAAAAATGCAAAACAAATATCATGACTGGTACACTTGGAAAGCAAAAATAAATATTGTATTGAAGAATTGTATAAAATTAGTTACATAAGTCACCATTACATCCATGTTAAGGTTCACTTTGGAGATGTTTTCCCACTGTTGTGCTGGCATTAAACTTTATTTACATTGTCTGTTTGAGATGGTGCACAACAGAGTTTGTTTGAATGGCTTGTCTCTGTCCGAGTCCTCTCTAGTCTAGTTTGTTTGGCATGGCTTCTTACCAGTGCTGCAGTGTACGTGGGAGGAGGGTGGACCTCAGAGGAGGGAGTGAACAGGACAGTGCTCTGCCCGTTCAGTGGACAAATGAGAGATTTGGTTTCAGTGTGGGAAATGTTATGGCAAAGGACAGAAGGACTGATAACACAGAAATTCTGACTTTCAAATGTGCGGTATCAGTTGAGAAAGACTTTGTCTCTCTACCCACCCAAAGTACAAGTGAAGACAAGGATTTGACAGGGAGAGTGGGACTGATCTGCATGGAGTCCTGATGTAAACCCTGTTCATCATTTTGGGTGAAATGGACTGACCCCCCCGCCCCCCCCAAGCCCCAAAGTCAGTGAGTGACCTCAGTAAGGCTGAAGACGAATGGGAGAACATTCCTGCAGGACACTTCCAAAATGTGGTGGAAAGTCTGAAACCAGAAGGGCCTGCAGCACATATGGGTGTAATATTCAACTGTCCACATACTTCTGGTGATGCAGTACTGCACTTTTGTCCAGTCCTCATTCACAAAGTAGTTACATAAAGAAAAATTACAGGGCTGGATAGCTTGTGTATGGATGTGTAAATGTAGATGCCGTAGCTTGTATGTGAATATCAACTGTGTCCATATTTGTCCCTTTTAATCCTGAAATAGTGCTTTCCCCGTATTAAATAAAAAATATAAAAAATATACAACCAACATGTGTAAAATGAACTCATCACATGGTTGTAATGTGTTACCCTTACTTATGCTGTGCATGGTTTCACTTTGACACAACAGCTTTCAGGTTGTGCAACCCTACCTTCATCTTTCCAGTGCTGTGCATTCTTTGTCACATAAGTCATACCCTGCAGAAACGAATATCTTCACTTATTTCAGTGCTTGTTGGTTATGAAATATGTTTTACGATCATTTGCAGAATTTGGTGTTTTTGTGTTTTGTGCTACTGTTGCCTCACATCCTATACTTGTTTTCATATTCACTAGTGAATCTTTGACTTAACATAACCATTAATTGTCAACTAATTAGCAATAACAGAAGTTTTCTGCAAATGAGGAACAATACGTTTAAAAAGATGAGTTGCATTAAGTGAAGTGTGAAGATAGGTCTAGAAAACATTTTATTTATTTCTTAAATGCAATACTAAGTTGTATCTCAAGTTGTTTAGTGTACTCTCATCTTGCTTTCATGCAATCACGATTTCATGACACATAGTGTCATAAAAGAGTAATTTCATTGCAAACAGGAGTTAAAAAATTGTTACAATCTATGATGTGTTTTAGATGAGGGTAACTGCACAGTATTACCATTGCAATGATCACATGGAAACAGACGTGTAACTTTTTAACTTATTTCTGTCTGTGAAATTTCTATGAAGCTGAATTCTCTCATTGTGACACGCACTACCAGTCACATGTTTGGACACACCTGTTTTTTTTGTTTGTTTGTTTGTTTTTTAATTTTTTTTTTTTTTTAATTTCCATGACTATTTACATTGTAGATTATCACTGAAGGCCTCAAAACTATGAATGAACACATATGGAATTGTGTAGTTTTAAAAAAAGTGTGACATAACTCAAAGCATGTTTGATATTTTAGATTCTTTAGCCCCCCTTTATTTTGATTACTGCTTTGCACATTCTTGGCATTCTCTCAATGAGTTTCATGAGGTAGTCACCTGAAATGTTATCTAAGAGTCTTGAAGGAGTTCTCAGTGATGCTGAGCACTTGTTGGCCATCTGCGGTCCATCTCATGTCATTTAAATGAGAAGGTGAATCCAAACTTTTGACTGGTAATGTATTATATATTTAATGTGGGCCATGAACTGATTTATTTATCTAACAATTCCAAAATTTACCTGCCAGAGCCAGCCAAAGCCTCCAGTGGGCCCTAAACAAAACTGGATTTTGGGGCCCTCTGTTTTGTCATTTATGCATTTGGCAGACGCTTTTATCCAAAGCTACTTATAGATATTACAGGGTATTGGTTACAACCTGGAGCAGTGTAGGGTTAGGTGCCTTGCTCAAGGGCACTTCAGCCATTGCCTACTGGTTAGGGTGGGATTTGAACCTGCAACTCTCCTATCTTAAGTCCAACACTCTAACCACTAGGCCACAGCTGCCCACGTTAGCCCACATTTTATTTGTGTTTTTTCTCCTCTTCCTCTCTCCTCCTCCTCCTCTTTCTTTTTTCTTTTTCTTTTTTCAGCCCCAGAAGTGTATGTCCACATTATGGTGCAGCGGAGTTTTCACATTTAAAGATAGGCAGAAGAATCACTAGGCCTACATCTACAGCACGACAGAAAAGTGTGTTTGTGTACAATAGTATAATTTTGATCATATATAAATTGTCACTGCATGCAAAAAAAACCAACAACCCCCAAACATCTTAATTGCTCTCGCTCACAGTGGCTGCAGGTGCTTAGTTCGCTTATGCCTTGGGCCGGCTCTGGTACCTGCATATTATGTGTTAGATGTTAATTATGGACCCTGTTTATGACCCAGATCAACTTAGTGTAACATGTAGGTGTATTTCTCATTTTCGATCACATTTTTAACTTAACTTTGTGAAATTGGTATTCACCTTCCTGTGGAATTATGAGTAAAAACATATTGTGGCAAGTCAGGATTTACAGTAGTTTACAGTAAACACATCATAGTTCGCTTCTTCGGTCCATGCTGAAACAGAGGTTCTCTGGTTACATCACTACATGACTAAAGAAAGCCTGTGGGTTGATTCATTTGATTTACTATCAGAAAACACCAGCTATCTGCATATTAGTAGTAGAAACTGGAGCCATCTGTGTGTTTCTGCTCTCTGGAGACTTCAGCTAAAAAGTACTTCATGAAGCATTGCATGTGCTACGCTTCACCTGTGCTGAGGGGAAATCAAGTGCTGGAATAGCCCTGTGAAGAGCAGTGATGCGCATGAGGCCCTCAAGCCACTTCCTGTCTGTTGGTTAGTTGACAGGAAGTCATATGACTGTTGCATCCTGCAGAGCTTGGTTTTGTGTCCTGATAAGGCTTCATATGAGTTACAGAGAATCACTGAAGACACAGGTACCACCAACATGTTCTTCTTCTTTATTCCTATAAACAAAGGGTGACATGAATAGGAAACATGAGATGCTGGCACCAAAATGTCTTTTTGCATCACATACTGACACTACATGGATGTCTCATATGTTACTGCATCTGCATGAAGACTTATCCCTAATATTTTGTCTAAAGTTATTTTACTTGATTAATTAATCAAATATAGAACTGAAATAAATCAGTAACCAATTGGTTGAAAACTAAACCACAACATCTATTTCTTTTTAAATAGCTCACATTTATTAACTCCAGCTTCTCAGATGTGAGCCTTTGTTGCCTTCCTTTATGATTTATGACACTACAGTGAATATCTTTGGTTTAAACCTTCAAGATGCAATTTTTTATTATTTTATTTTACTATATTTGACATCCTTGACCAAAACCCAACAATTTATTGTGTATAAATTATTTCCCTAAGAACTGTTGCATCTGTTATCAAGAGAGGGTTTTTTTTTGTCACAATATTTGTAATTCAATTATATAAAATATTCCACTGAAGGTAAACATTTTACAAACTATAACTGTTCTGCTACAGTTTCTGCTGTAGCTTTTCTACTGCGTCAGTTCATTTTCTTTAGAGGTGACATGTCCCTGTACTTCATCTTTTTGCTGAAAAAACTGACAAAAACAGTCAGATTTCTAGCTAAAGTCAATTACATGTTAAATGATGAATTGTAATATAATTTGAAAGCAAACTGAATGGTAAAATATGGACATTTTTGCAGGGAGTTTGTGTTTGTGTAGTAAAGAACACTTTATCATTGTGTGTATCCTTGTCCTGAGGGAAAAGTCTAGGAGAGACTGTGGTGCTCTTGTCTTTGCATATCTGTCTTTCTCGTCTGTTGTCTGCCCTTCTGGCAACTTGTCAAGTGTGGCTCAAGGTTAGGATCCAGTGAACGTCAGCTGTATGAATCCAAACCACGGCGGTGACCTCAGTGTGACTGCCTGAAAGTAGTATTTACAAATGGCTTGAGATGCTCGTTATCTCCTGTTAACATTGCTTTGGTTGTCCAGAGCAGTGTTTATCGAGGAGTAGCGACTGCCCTGCGATCACACAGGCCTGAGTGTCAGATAGCTGTGTGAGAAAAATGGGAGAGAAGTTGTTGGGAAAACAAAACCCTTAAAGAAAAATGTGACATCTCATGCTCATGATTGTTTTCAGCTCAAGAGTGATAAGTACTTTGAGTCAAAGGTCACAGTGCAGGAAGTGTTGGAATTCTCCTGAGTCTGTTACAGTGCTGACAGCCAAGGACAGGCCACACGGATGCGGGACATCAAGCCTTCCTCACATCCCACTGATACGTTATCTGTCTATCCATAGTGTCACTGCTGCAGTGTGCCAAGGCTACCAATATAATTACCATGTCAACTGTTCAGCTCCAGTAATAGTCAACATTTATGTAATTATCTTTACCTCAATTAAAACAGTATTCATGCTACAAAGGAACACAGCTGGAATAGTGACTGTGAATGAGGGGGAGAGGTTAGAACTTCCATAAATGCTGCATAAGCTGTTTGATGACTGACATTTTCTGTACTTTAAAGCTATAAAAGGATGGACTCATTAACTAAAGAGGCTTGGAAGGGAATGGTGGTTGTACTTATGGATCTCTACAATAAACAGGAGCATGGCAATGCACTCAGTGACACTGCTTGTGATTAGATTTTGACCTTGGCTACAAGCAAGCAAAGTTATATGATCCATGTTCATTCTGGACATGAATAACAGGGATACAATCTGTCTATTTAAAGGCTTTAGAAGAGTATCTACCAATACATCTTCTCTTGAAGATGCACAAACACTTCTGATAGAATGACTGCCAATGTATTTATGTTATTTTGTACTTTTTTTTCTTTGATACTTGTGTATACAGTGGTGCTGTTCAGTTTGTTGTTGAATATGAGTCTAGTACACTTCAAGGATTTTCCTCATGGTTGTAAGTGTCTGATATGATCTATTTGGCAAGAGTGCGTAGTCCTCATATGGAAGAAGAAAAATTCATGGAGATTTGAAAGAGCACACGGTCTATTTAGAAGTATGCTTTTAAACGTTTTTCTGATAGAGATTAAACTAAGGTCAACTAAGAGCCCAACCCCTGGTCATGGGGTCATAAGTGAGCCAAAGCAGCCTAAATGGAGAAAGTACAGGTCTATAACCCACACTGTGGCCGAGATAAATAACTCATATAGGTAAACATTGAGGCCAACTATTTCACCTTGTTGACTAAACTGAGTTAGAAGGTTTCAGATGGATATTTTTAAATTATTATCACTATTTGTGAATGGGTCACACCTACAATTGTCCCTTCTTTTCATCCTTCTAGCAGCGTTCCTGAGTTTTGGTCAAACATTTGACCCTGAGCTGCTCTGGTTCCTCACATGGGACATTCCTGCCGAGCGGCCCCTCCCTGCTGCCCCTCAGTGCGCAGACTCGCGACTCTCGGCTGTCAGGGCAAGGCAGACTGACAGTATGGCGGCGGGGTGCAGCTGGAAGGATGCTACTGTCGCCCGTGATGTCTCTGTCGCCGGCAGGACGTAAATGGACTATTGACGGCAAAAAGAGAAGAGGATTTAGCGAGAGAGGCCTGTCGCCGTGAGCTCCAAAGATGGCCAGGCTCGCCGACTACTTTGTAGTGGTCGGTTACGACCTCGACAAACGAGGTGGGTGCTAGGGTTAGCCTGTCTAACTAGCTTCAGCGGCGTATTATTAGCTGTGGGCGAACTGGAGCTGCGGAGGGAGGCGGGGACGGGCCGGCCTGTCACTCAGAGCCGACCGACCCTGAGTGCTGTCAACCGGCGCTAACCTTCAACTTTAGGCCGTGGATGCACAGGCCTCACGGGATTAGTGTACTTTAATGCTCAGCTGTCAGCTGGTGTCCCTCATCTATGACAGGAGAAGATACTGAGTGCAGAAGTCTGTAGCAGTGCTCTACTTCAAGGCATGTTTCAGCTTCAGCTAAAAGAGCTGTCTTACTTTGTTGACAGCAAACTTAAGCTAACTTTATTTGCTAAGAGCTAACGTTAGCCGCGGCTACCTATGAGGGGGGCTGGTTGCTTGGTCCGCTGTGATCTAAGACGGATTTATTTATCCGTTTCACGCTTTTAACCACATCCTCCGCACTTGTCTTACATCAAGGGTGGTACAAGTGCAGTTGTCTGCAGTTGTGACAATTATAAAAATAACTTCACCGGGAATATGCTGCACAGTGAGTTGTCAGTGTTGTGACTTCAGGGTCCTGAGCTCTAACTTGGGACAGTCAGACCACGAATACCTTCCTGATTTCCGCTGGGCTTGATTCAAAGCGCGGTTCTAAACTAAAAATCGACGCTTCTCCTCGGTGGAGTTGCCGATTGTTTTCTTTGTCTGTGTTTAGTGTGGATTAACCCAGATGGCTTTGCCCCTCCTTGAGCCCCCTCGGAACGGAGCTGTTCCCTTGTGTTGTTGGGACGGGGTTTGGACCGTTATCTGAGCCCCCCTCCCTCCCTTCAGCCTGAGCCATGGCCTAGATCTGTGCAGTATAATGGGCCGTTTAATCATGAAATATTCAACCAGCCTATCCAACGGAGGCATGCAGCTTGTAACTTGGTCGACTTTTTTATTTAAAGTGGATTTTTGCTTATGATTTATTCAGAAGAGGCAAATTGTAACATGACAAGCCCTGTGTGGCTAAAAGCAGCCAGAGTAAGGGTTTTTATCTTTATAACGCTTTAGCAGCCTACATCACTTTTCTGATTGCATGAACGCACTTATTGCATCTTGTATTTTTCTGAAGGGGCTGAATACAGGATGTTATAACACGGACAGTGCAAGCACTGCAGAAACTCTCCTTCCTGTGCTGTGCTGCTGAATGCAACGTAGAGCACAACAGGCCTGTTAAAAGCATCTGGGAACCAGACATTAAAGCCACAGTGGCTTTAATGGAGCAAGGCTCCCATGTCTCATAAAACCTAAACACTTAAGGGTGATGATGATGTTGGTGTTTTCCCATTATTGCTGCAACACTGAAGTATCTAAGTAGAGGAGATGTGTTGTTGGTGTTAACATCTCTAGTAGCTATCACAGGATTATTCTCATTTTCATACTTGCATTAGATGCACTCGCAGGTCACCATTAACTTCCTATGCAGTCATTTTGCAGCCCGATCAGTTTACTGATCACAGATTGTGTATTTTTATCTGGTTAATCACATACTACTACCAAATTTATCCAAAAGATATGGATGTTGTTCTCCTTAATATCTTCTTCCACTATCTAGCCCGCAGTCAATATGAACTGCAGTGTCCAATGTAAATGGTGGGGCAGTATATCTAGAAATGTGCAGTTTTATTTAGATTTTTTTTTTTTTTTTTACTTGACTGCAAAGCAAACACTTGGCTACAAATCAAGAACGAACAGTGCTCCATCATAAGAATACCAGGAATTCTGCTGCAGAGTGGAGTTTCCTCTTCTGTCTAAATGTTTCTTGCATCCTGTCTACATGAGTAAGTGTGTGTTTTACAGTTTGTGGGCTGGTTGCTAGCTGTCACTCAGAGGAATGTTTTGCAAGCGTGGGCACCGACAGGTTTTGAAGGCTGACATCATTGCTGCTCATCTGCCGTGGCCTCACAGAGTGCAGTCACCAACAGAAACCTTGTGGGTGTTTACAAACAGAAAGGACCTATCTACCTTTTTCATCATTTTGTATCAAGCTGTTGCTGCTGTTTGGCTTTTGAACAATCAGTGACGGTTGGGCTTTACTAACGAACGCTAACCTGGAGGCAGAGCTGTGAATCCTCTATTCACCCTCTCCGTCTGTGTCTATGGTGTCAGGTTGCTCACATTGTGCTCAACCTAGATGCTCAGTTTTGCTGTCAATGAATCTTACTTAGAGCCAAGATGGCTGCCTGTGGGTTGAGAACAGTCTATAGTTGCCGGGGTGTGGTTCTCTTTGCACTGAGTTCTAGAGAAACCCCACAGCATGTCACTGTGTTTTGACAGTGGTTCCTCTGCTGTGCTGAAGGTCTAACGGCCAATTGGATACACAGTCCAAGGCCCAAACAGGAAACAGGGGAGAGGACCCAAGGGAGACTTATGTTTAGAGCGAGAATCCAGATTGTCCCACTGTGCGTGTCAGAAAACCAGGAAAGGGGAGTAAGTGTATGTGTGTCTGTGCAGGGCGGTCTCATTCAAGACAGTGAAGAGACACACAACCACAGACTCACACACACATACAGACATTGACATACAGGCTCCATTGTAGCTCCATCTGTGAGCCTGTGGCGCTGCAGTTTGAGGGTGTTGGTCATTGCTGTGGGCTGGCGGTCCCAACAGAATGCAGGAGGGTTGTTTTCAGGCTGGAGTGACAGCACTGGCACAAAGATCCTTCCCTGAAGCCCAGCACTCACCCCACACCCCTCACCCACAAATCAGGACCATTCACAACACAGAGAGGCCAGTGAGGACACAAAGAGGTGCACACAGGGCAGACAGAGCATGTGGATGTGTTTACAAAAACACTGGTGCCATCTCTGTTAGTATCATAAAGACTTGCCATGATTGTGACATCTGTAACAATCTAGTCTTTAGGGTGCCACGAAACCAAAGTAAATTAAAGCCAGTATCACATTGACAAGATCTGATTACCATTTCAAAAATTATGTTTTCTCTGAATACTAAGCTTATTTCATTATTCACTGCATCAATATGAAATATGAAATACACACATGCATTTATATGGAGTTGTGTTTGCTGTTGTGTTATGGTGGAAGTTGGGTTTTTTTGTTATTTTTGGTTGCATTTCTTGGCAAAGAGTAGCTAGTGTTGCACATTATTGTAGCTGTAGATGAGCAAAGAGAAATATAAAAAATATGGATTTGAGCGTAAGATTTTTCACCAGAACTCCAAACTGAGTTCTCTATATAGAAATCATTGTACAGTTTGTTATCATGGCCACAGGCATTAGAGACTGAGACAGCTTATGTAAAAAAAAAAAAAAAAAAAAGATGACCAGCTTCCAGCACAAGTCAGACTCCAACATAAACTTCATATAAGTACTTGAACACTTGTGGATCATAAAGAACTGAACTGAAAAAAAAAAAATTGTTTTTGGTTGAAAATGTGCCTCTTTTAAAAGTAAAATATTCATGAATGTGAATTAATGTGAATGAAGTCCATTTGAACAGAAAACGTTTTTAATAGCATTGTACATACTGCAGCAACCTCCCTAGCTGTAATTTTGCTAGTGCTATTTCTGTTTCTCTCTCTTTTTTTATCAATTGTAGGTAAAAGAGATTGGGAATCTCTTACAACAGTGCTTTTCTTATTGCACTTTAAGTCCCATTATTAGAAAAGCTTGGTGTCTAATTCTACTTTTCCCATCCTTTTTTTGGTGTTGAAATTTAACATGTGTATCAAACTGCATTTTGATGTAAACAGTATTCAGATCAGAAGTTCTTGTGCTGCTGCTTTAGGCTAACTTTTTAAGGTTTCCCCTTCAAAGTATCTGCTGGAGATTGTAGGTGTCTGTGACTCAGGCCTTACGTGGAGTTTAAGTTTGTAGTGGCTCATAAAGTGACAAAGTAATTTATATGCATAGTGCACAGGTACATTTAGTGATGAAAGCATGAATGTCAGTGAAGATCTACAGAGCAGAGGGGAAACAGAAACCTCCTAGATTGAAAGAAAGAACAAACCAGTGTGGGAGTGAAGGGGAGTAGTGTGAGTGTGATGCTGCCAGCAGTGCCTGCCTGTGGGCAGCCACTTCCTCCATCACTCCAGAGTGGGACTGCAGCCTGTAGGCCCTCCAGAAATAGTGCTCACAATCTGCCTTTCATGGGGGGACAGAGAGACGCTGGGCTGTGGCAGTGGCTGCGGTACACTGACACTTGTGTGTATTGGTGTGAGATGCTTTCACGCCTACCACTCAGATGGCTGCGTGGTTGTTTGCGGCTGTCTGTGTGTTTCCTGCGTTACCATGGCAATGTTAACCCCCTTGTGGCTTGTGGGTTGTGATGATCTCTTGTCACATACTGACCAAGAGGCCTAGACTCTCCACAATAATCTGCAGTAATGCTAATATTTTTTTTTGACTGAAATTATTATTGAAAGTATTGTGTGTCTTCAGCAGTTCTACTCTAAAGATTTAGAAAGTTTTCCTTAGATTTTATTTTTTTATTTGTGTGTTTAGGCAGCATTTAAAAATTAAAGAAAGGCTGTGTTCTGGCAGCACCATTTAAGATGGATGTCTACATTGCATTTGTGCAGTGAAAAGAACAGGAAACGTCTCCAGGCAGCTGCCCTGATGCTGTGGTCAGAGAGAAACCATCATGTCATTGTTGTGATTGTTCCCCAGTGCAGTCCTAGTGTGCATGTTCACATGCTGCTCAGGGCCAGAGGATCATATTACACTGTTTTAAGCACAATTGTCATCCATGTTTTGATTTATAGTCTTTTTCTTACATTTAAAAAGTAATATAGCGTCAAATTAAACTCCAAACAAGTGAAGGATGTCTTTGTTAGCAAAACTTTCAGTTCAGTTAAAAGGTCCTGTGTGTTCATGGCAATATATAGGATTAGTTTCCGTGAGCACAGAGAGGCACAACTTTATTTTTTAGTACTAGTCGAAGACTATATATTTGAGTTGACAAAAAAAACCATTTTGATATAATCAGTAAGCTGCATATTTTCCTAGATAACCAAGTAATTACTCTCTCTTTGTTGTCCACAATATACTTTTTTTTTTTTTTTTTTTTTTTACCACATATTGTGCCTGGGTAGATGGAATTACATCATAATAAACGCTCAATGTTGTTGAATAATTACAATAAAAAGCTATCAAATACATGTCGCTGCAATGATAACTAATTTTGTTTTCAAATGTTCTTTAAAAATATATTTAAAAAGGACATCCAGGCTGAACTTTTCAAATTCTGATGCTTAATCAAACCTTGGTCCTCAATGTTCTGATCATACTCGACACAAAGGTATGGAATGACAGAACTGGAAACATTAGTGATGATGTGATGTCATATTATAAATCTTTAGTCTGCATTAGTATTTTAAAACCCACAATCTGTTCTGCTGTAAATGGCATCATGACTGTGGCTAATGATGCACCAGTCCCAATTGTCCTAACATCCATCATAATACAATCTGATCACCCACCACTTACATGCAGTATGTATTGAATTTATGCGTTTGTGTGTCTGTGTTACAGCGGTGCGTCTGCTGTGCTGAATGCTTGTTATTCATGAGGGAGACGATGGCCCCAGGGCCCCACCGCTGCCCTCATTCCCTCATTCCTACTGCACAGATACAGAGGGCAAAGCGTGTGTGTGTGCTGGGGGTAGGGATGCACATACGTGCTCCCTCGCATATGTTCCTATCCATACACTCAGACACACACACAGGCCCTGTAGACAACTTTTGTTGGCAGATACTTATTCTTCTGTCAGATACTGTATGCTCAAACTGCAATCCAAGGCTGTGCAGGGCAACTTGGGATGTATGTGTGAATATGTGGGTTGCTAAGTAAATGTGATCTGCACCCCAGGGGGCAACACAAGGCTCTGGCTTTTGCCCTAGATGTGACTGAGGTATTTTCAGTTTTGGCTTCAACAGTGTATGACAAGGATGTTTAAAAATTCAGTGCAAATATCATTTGTTGTTCTTGAGGTGGCCTTCAACTAAGGTGCCCATACACTTTACTTTTTTTTTTTTCATTTATTGCCACGCTGGAACAGGAAGGGAACCATCTAAATGTAGGAGGACAGTTTTATCACATGAAAACTGAAAACCCATCGTGCTTAAGTGGAATAATGAAAAGACAGAATAATAGTATGTGTGTGCTTGTGAGGGGGTGTTAGCAATGTCCTCCTCTTTTATGGATTCCCTGGAATTCAGAGAATTCCTCTGTCCCTTCTTGTGACAAAGCCAGAGTTAGTGCTGTTCAGTCCTCAAGGGAGGTATCATTAAGATCCCTGAGGGTGATTCAAGATTTGGAGATGGAGGCTTGATTTTAGTGGAGTGAGGCAGGGTGGCTCACACCCTGTTTGTGCCACTGTACCTGAGAGGTTCAAGCTGTTCCTTTACATGTATGTTTCAGCAGCTGTATTATGATATTATTCCATCATAAGATTGGTGTATATAAAATCTTTGATCAAAATGAAGAAACCCATATAACCATAAAAGTAATTCTAATCTATAGATGCCAGTGTTGAAAATATCAAAAATCCATTCAAAGGATTGACTGACAAATTTGTTTTCAGGGTTCTTATTGATCACTAGTGATCATGGAAATTATATTGGAACCCACATTATTAGGAAAGATTAAAAAATATTGGCATGACATCCACTGTTGGCACTTAATCTATCAGATACTGATGTGGGGGCAGGAGAGAGAGACGACTAAATCAGAGCCTAAGCGCCACATTTTAATCCATTTATTTGATAGGATATTGAAATAATAAAAAAAAAGAAACACACAGATTGGTAATTGTAAAAATGTGAGCATCAGATTTGGCTGTCCCTGATCCATATAGTCTCATAAAACTAAGTCCTGGATCTACCCCTTTTCTAATATTTTTAATGATGGCTCTTCAGATTTTAAGGATCCTGTGTTTGCCTTTCATACCTTTTTTTTTTTAAAATGTTTTTTCCACTTTATTTTCAATATGCTTTTGATGAAACTGTCTAATAGCTTGACACTTTAGCCCTTTTTAATATTAACCATTCAGTTTGCTTACTCCATTAATTTTCTCTGGTAGCTGTTCTGCCATGGATGAATAAATACAACAGAAACACTGGTTGTGTGACTGGTGCTAGAAGATTAAATCTCATCTTTATTAAGATGGCCTCCAGGTCAAATCTGTCTTCCCAGACACACACAGGGCTCTCTCTAATCTTATGTGTAGCCTGCGATTGGTTTAAATGTATGCAGATTAAAGGACACTTATTGGTCCAGAGCTGATTTTATGTCTTTACCAGTGACTGTGCTGTGCTTGTGCTGCTGTCTTTATGGTTCTTCCAACTCTGAGAGTGCAGCTGTCTTCTTTAATGGCTTTTCAGATCACAGTTGGAACTGAAAGTTATAGATTGGTTGTACACGTCTTACAAGACAAAAAGCAAATAAAGTTACTCCAGTTTATTAGATGTTGCATGGTTAACCTGAATTGCTTATTAAATGTTAAAAACAAAAGAGAAATGCATCAGTAAGTCAATGAATGAATGAATGAATGTAAATAAAGCAGTTATTCCTTGTTTAATTGCAAGACCTAATGGGTTACAGTTTAGTTAACTATGTGCAACACATTTAACTCTTTGAATGTTAAGGTAAAATGCAAACAAACTCTTTTAGGAGGCTCAAAAAGTGAGTCAGATATACACCTTTGTCTTTTAGTCAGCATTGCTTCTGTGTAAATTAGTCAGGTTCCTGTTTTGTCAGAAGACGTGCAGAGGTCTGTTTCTTAGGTGATTAAGTTGCCCAAGTCAAAGATGTAATTTCCTGCTGATTAATGGTGTGGTAAGAGAAAGAGTTGTGAGATCAATTTGCAACTGAATTTGACTTAAATCTAGAATATAGTGGCGCTGATAAAGGAGAGAAGAGAGAGAGAGAAGAAGAGGTTTTGGTTTAGGTGATCAGAGGGATTCTGTGTTGAGATCAGTGTCTGGGTGCCAGAAGATAAGGTGTGATTGGGTGCATTAGCCCACAGATCAGGTGTCCTTTTGCAGCTTTCTGAAATGGTACAAGCAAGTGTTGTTTGCATCTTGTCGTCATGAAGGTGCTTAACCCTTAGATGCGCAAGTGGGTTAAAAATAGGTTATTTTCTTGCAATATCTTTGTAATAAGTTATTTCATTTTCCAGGTATTCCTCAAAAACATGTTGTTCACATCATGCCATTTAAATTTTTAACTTACTTTTTATAGATTTTATGAAATTCTAGTTTTTGTACTACTACCCCAACATAGGTGGGTCAAAATAACAAACATTCATTTTCAATGGAGTTTTTGAACCTTTGATTCAGTCCCATTCATTCTATAGCAAGACTGACTGACTGACTGACTCACTCACAAAATGGATTTGACATTGTTCTATTGCTATCATATACTATATATTATATACAATATATACTTTGCTTTTCAGATTTTCAAAATATGTATATAAAAACAATTTTATATGGTTAAAAATGTAAAATAAATAAATAAAATAAAAGACAAAGTTAAAAAAAAAAAATCAAACATGAAGTCAATCTTTTTTGGACCAAAATGTAGTATAAATGATTATTTTTAACATGACAAAATAATAAGAGTGGCATAAAAACTAATTTATTTTAATAAAGGTAATTTTAAACCTCTTTATGGAAGAGTGAGGGGTTCCAACCACTCATGCATCTAAGGGTTAAGGTAGCAGACTAAGTTTATGGAGACAGTCTTATGTTACTGTAATGTCTCCTTGTGAGCTCTTGAATATCATATAACCCCTATAAATGCAGAACACTCTCATCAGGCTGGTATCTTTACCTCCTAATCTAGTTGCTTTTCAAGAACCACAAGACTGCAACATCTGTGACAACATCATGTCAGTTTGTAGGCCATGTGTTTTCTTCATGTGGTCAACATCCACTGCTGAGTTGCTAATTCTGACGTTTTTAACTCACATATCAGCCTCATAGCATAATTTTTGTCATATTTTTGGCCAATTCGTGACGTGTAATTTTAAATCAAATCAAAATTTATTTATATAGCGCAAATCATAACAAAGTTATCTCATGAAACTTTACAAATAGAGCTGGTCTTTTAGTCTCCTTACTCTCCTGCTTCATTTTGCATAATTGACTATGATCTGGAAAAAAGTGTGTTTTAAGCCATGAGGCTAATGATATGAACTTTCTAATCTTTTCATTTCCCATAGATGGAAGAATCTGATGGAAGCATTTTTTAGGTGCTACAAAGCAAAATGCACATTGACAAGATATTTAAATTAAAAAGTTTAATAGTAGTTAACCACAGTGGAACAAACTATATTTGGTCAGTTTCAGACAAAAGCTGTGCTGAGCTGGTGGTTATTCACACTCTTCATAAATACACTGTGCTGGTGATTGTGACCACAGTGGCTGCTGGAGGCTAGGCAGTAATGGCCAACTGTGAGAGGAAGATCTCTCCCGGAGGCTCGTCACTATCGCTTGAACCATATAAATATTAAAAGAAATCAATTTTTGTGATTCTGGGTTGAGATTACTCAATATTTGTTTGTTATGATAGCCACTGTCAGATGAGGGTTCTTTTTCTTCTTCCATTTTTGACATGTCATAATATAGAGGCATGATAGACTATGTTGCTCCCTAACTAATCATTGTTTTTCATGAAATGTGTTTTGTGATTAGTACACATACACAAATAATTCTTGGAACACGAATGTCAATAACCCATGGTGTGTGAAGTGATGTGTATGATTTTGTTTTGTATTGGGAAATGGCTAAAAAGATAAAAATAACTATGGACGTGGTCTTGAGTTGCATGAACACAACAGTATAGGTTGCCAATCCTCTAAGAGTATCGCTTGACACCACAGATGTGAAGGGACATTACACGGATGGACAAAGTAGTTTTAAAGATGTTAGTCCATACAGGGCATGTGCATGACATAAAAGCATCAGTTGTTTGTTGTTATCAGTATGACCAGATGTGCTTTGACTGGTGGATGTGGCCATAATCAATCTGATATCCTGTGAAAACCTGAAGTTAATGTTAAAGCTAGTATGTTCAGCAGTCCTTATAATGCTGTGACCTGATATTACCTGCATGGCCACTGATCCTCCTCCTAAGGCTGAACGTTAACTCTTCAGATGAACGCATTTGGATATCTTGTAGGGACACCTTGAATGCAAAGTAGTAGCTCTGTATCAGATGACCTGTGTGCTTAGTTGAAGCATGAAGAGTGACTGTTAGCTTAAGACAAGCTAAACTAAGATCAGTTCCTGCTTTACAAATGTAAACTGACCTTCCAGCTTGTGTAGCAATCTGTGCAACTAATATGTACGACTACATCTCATATCATAAGCTCCACAGTTTTATATATTTGTTAGTTAAAAGTGGCAAGTAGGTTAATTGTTTAATTTCCCCTTTTGTCAATTGCAACTAAAAATACATGTGTATTTTTTAATATTTATCTGCTATTTGTGACAATTATATGAATGACTTGATGAGTTGTCTTTGAGTTAAATACAAATTGAGTTGTCCATCAATTTTATTCAGAAACTATACTGACTATAATATTATCAGGCCTCCTCCTCCCACTCTAGTGACTCTGGTCTTGTACTAAAGGCCACACTTTGAGACAGCTGCTTGTATCTGCACAAGGAAAATGAGAAGTGAGAGGAGAGAAGCATCATGTTTTTAATCATCAGTCTGTGACTTGGTTAGAAACAACCTGCTACCAAAAATTAAATAACTTAAGTCACTGTGGTCTTCTCTGAGGCCATTTCCTCTCCTGGAAAGCCTTTTTTTGTTTGGGAGTCTGTGTAGTCGAAGGGAAGGATGTGAGTTTGCTGAAGAGCTTTTGCACAAAGCTTTTGTCTCCAGGGTGATGGCTGTATTTGGTTCCTAAACAGCAGCTTTACTCAGCCTGTTGGACTTGAACATGCACTGCATCATTTAGTTGTCATATTATCATCCTTCCTGTTCTCTGATGTCAAAGTCTGTACAAATGGAACATCCACTGTTATATATTAAGGTTTTGGTGTGTCATAGAGGTAGTTTGCTTCATTTTGTTGATGCAATTTAGCAACTTGACACACAGTATTGTTTTTATTTGTGCGGCTGTGCATGTTTGTGAATGAATGTGTTCAAGGGTGAACTGGACGGACAGCAGAGCGAACACTGTCAGAGGGTGTGGTGTTAAGCCTCAGTATAATGATCTCATAGTTTTGTGTTGTTTTCCTCCAGAAACTTAAACCCTCAATCTTTTTAGAGATGTTCAGTTATGTTACTCTGAGCTGATGATGTGGCTCAAATTTACACGTTATATGGACATGAGAAGTTTCCTTACATGTAAACACGGTATCATAGTAAAGTATGATGAAGTACATTGATCTACTCAGGAGCAGAATGTCAGTAAAAGATGAAAAGTAAAAGTCAGACTGCACCACATACCACGTCTTGTGCACAGTTGCAGATCTGCACACGAAAGCAGACAACCCTCTGAGCTTTTTTGTCCCGACTGCTGTTATTGCTATGGAAACGTCCTGATGTCGTGTCACTGTGGTTTAGAGGCCTTTGAGCAAGAAGCTGCGGTCAGGTTCAGCACTAAGATCAAAACACACACACACACACACACACACACACACACACACACACACACACACACACACACACACACACACACACA
>JAQQZY010000005.1:42103155-42121317 GCA_030068375.1 Ostorhinchus rueppellii
GTAATTGGAAACAAAAAATTCTTTTTTTTTTTTTTTTTTTTTTTTTAGGCCTAATGATCTGATCTGATATTTAGTCCAGTATCAATAGCTGATAAAGAAATCTAAAAGATTTCCAGTAATAGCTCATTTCATACAGTTGAATATTTGGAAATCATGCAAATGTCCAGGTGCACATGCAGGTGTGGGTTTGCGTGTTATTACAACACCTCTGTGAAATGAAGTTATCTCTTTCAGTTTGATATTGCAGATTCATCATCAGTCTGATATAATTATTCAAACACTTTCATCAGAACTCAATATTCTTTGCATTATCGTCGCCTTGATAAGTTCCTCTCAGTGCCACCTATCTTTCCACAAGGTGATATGGGTGTGCTTCTCATATCACACGCAGTACCAGGCACATAAGTGTCACTTGATTTACTACAATTAATAAAAATATAATATTCCAGGAAACCTCCAGGCTTTATCAGGACTAATTAAAGCCTTGTGTGGCTCCATGACAATGATCTTGCAACATAGCACAGTCCAGCTGAACTTTCACTCTGCAACATAAGAAAGTATGTGTTGCTTTTAAAGTATCAGTGTGTAAAATAGCTAATTAAAAACCTTTTCTTACATAATTATTTGTTCTCAGAACTCTGGAGATCAGCTAAATGATGAGATTGGTCCAGATGTCTGCAGAACCTGATACAACAAAATGCTGCTGTGTTGTCACAAATATTTATCGGAGCCAGACTGCATTTCTTTTACACTGTTGTGATTATTGATGATATCTAAAACACAAGATGAAACTTGTTCCTTGCAGTTAAGTAGTTGGCATCAGGGAATGGTCTGGTGTCAGACCTGGTGCTCATGGTGCTACGATACTCTGTAAATAAACTGGCAGCTAACAAACACCATATCTATCTAGTGACACGCAGCAACGTTCCTGCAGGAGCTGGAAAACATTAGGCTGAATAAGGAGTAGTTTGACTCAAGTTGAATAGCCAAAGACACATTCCAGCTACAGGAATAAATCCTGTGAAGTGTGACAGTGAACGCATATCTGCTGGTTGAATTTGTGTGAGAGCCACCAAAGATGTTAGACCTTATTTTTATTTTGGATGTGCACAGATACTTGCACTTATTCCTAGTTTGTTTGCACAGACCTGTATCCCTTTTTATTAAATCACTAAAGCTCAGTGAAAGTAGAGATTTATACATATAATGCATACAAATTATACATTAATGCTTGCATGTTTGCAGAAACTGGTTCAACATGTTCACATGGCTGCAGGCTGCAGAGTGCACAGATTTGCTCATTGTAACATTTGATACAGATTTGCTGAGTAGTATTCTTAATGCATTATTCCTTTCATTGGTCTGTCTCACGATCAGCTATGTTTGTCGTGTATTTTGACCAGACAGTGACTGATTCCTGAATTTTGCTACTGCCTTACAATAATAATATTATTTTCAAAGCAACACAAACACAAAGAAGCACAATCCATTATCAGATACAGTCTGCTTTACCTGCTTCAGTGCCTCATAAAAACATGAACATCCCATACTGTTACCTCAAGACAGAAGCTCTGAAATTACTTCTCTTCTTTAACCTGTTGAGTTTCACTTCACCTGACCTTGAGACCTTTTGTCTCAATTAGAGACATTTGGAATTGAGCATTTTGTGAGTGGAATGTGTTTGAGTGTCATGCTACAGTTCAGTATGGTTAGACCATTTATTATTTAATATCCATGTTCTCTATTGTGTGTTACCCTACCTTTTGTCATGACCGTGCCTATCTGTCACCACTTGATTATTTGTTCTCTGACACATTATGTAACCTCATATTTCACATCAGTCATTTCAAAATGCAAACTCGTACATTGCAAATGCTCACCTGTTCACAGGGTTGTGTATTAAGTCAACATTTGCATCATAGTCATTTTTTGTGGGTGTCCACCATTGTTTCATCACACTGGATCTGGCATTAGTCAGATACCAGAAGCCGTGCCAGCTTGGGTCCAAGCAGGTGATATGAAGGAATTAGTGCAGCTCCCCGTCAGGTCGGACAGGGTCACAGCTCGATGTTTGTTCTGGGCCTGCTGCATCTCTCTGCACAAAAGGGTAGAGGTTGCTTTCACTTTTTTCTGTCTGTTGTCCAAGATCAAGCTTTAGCAATGCTGTGAATAAGCATTTTTGTACAAGCTTTTGATTTTATTTCTTTTTAAGGATTACATTATACTACGTTATGGACTATCTGTAAGACATGGCACTGAGAGTAACACTGTGGATTCAAGTGTTTATTTTTTAGGTATTCCTACAGGATATAAGTGAAATATGTATCAGCAGTAGAGGTTGACTGGTCGTAGACTCCTCCTGATACTTTGTAAAGCATCCTCTCAGCAAGCAATTAAATGATAACTTGATGACGTTTGCTCTAACTGGAAAATCTGAACAGCAGTATCGTACTTGAAACGTGTCGTTTTGGAGCTTTGTTATGCTCATTTTGTCCCTTCTCCTTTCTTAGAGTAATTACTGGTTTTGTTAAGTCAATTGAAACCTATGTCTTGTTTACATTCCATAGATTCTTTCTGTGTACGTGGATATATTCTTGACATTGTTGGCTTTGTCTGAAAATGAGCCTCTTGCGACAAGGACACAACATAAATCACACCAGTGCAAAGAGGCAAGTGGCTTTAGATGTATATCGGAGTATGTTTTATGTGTAATCAGAGGGGAAGCTTGTGTATGTGTGTTGGTCTGTTGGGAGTGATGCTTGAGTGTCACTCTCAACAGGCCAATTTTCTGGCTCATTCATAAAACTCCTCCTTCAGCTCCAGGATGTCCTGCTCTGACTGGTTGAAAGAGCCCCACCCTGCCTGATGATTTGCTGATAAAGTAACTGTACCAGCCTCTATTTTCCCAGTCACTTTGTGGGTGTTTTTTTTTTTTTTTATTGTGCATGTGTGTCCCTGACATTCCTAAAGTTTGTCATCCATCAGTTGAATATAAGACAGTACCAGACAACATGTGTGCTGCTTCTAAAATCTCTGAGGAGTTTGTGGGGAGGTGACATCAAGTTCCAGCTTGCATCAGCTCTGGAAGTGTGTGAGATGATTCATCAGTGTACCAAGGGGGTTGCCTAAGTCACATGTTTTAGTGTCATAAGGGCTTTACCAGGGTTTATCAGACTGTGATATATATATTTTTTTATTCCCTTAATTATTATATGATGTCTTATCAACCACATTGGTATTTTTACACCTAAACAGCTCTTAAAAGTGATCTAAATATGGTTTAGTATTTATATACTCAAATAAATTTAGCCACGTGCTCTCACTTGTAGTGACACCACTAATGATTACACAGCTTTTACCCCTTCCACACTTGAAGTGAACTCTGGACATCATGTGGACCTTGTAGTGGTGGTATGTGTGAATGCCACTGGTGGAAGATGTCAACACACACAGACATAACCTTAACTGTTTTCTGAATTTGTGCATGGACTCAGGGCAAGGTGATTTTTCAGACTGTCTTCTGTCCTTAACAGCAGAGTACACACATATTTATCATGCAACATAAGAAAGGGAATGGTATACCCCAGAGGGAGAGGGTCTATCATATAACCAAGTATTCTGTCCATCTATGCAAGATTTTTGCCCACCTGATTTCTTGCACAGTATTTACCTGATTCTTTTCAAATTTCACATACATAATCTTTACTTTTGCCTTTCACTCAAATTTTTTTTTTTTTTTTTTTTTAACATTTTTTAAAATTCTTTTACAAATTTTGGAAACGTTTTTGAAAAGATTGGAAGTTAACCCTTACAGACCCAAACATTATTCTTCCTTTCTCCGAGATTTTATGAATATTTACAGGATTAGTAAATTAAATATTGAAAAATACCTGATTATCACGGAAGGAAAAACCCAATATACAGAAGACAACATTACAATAAATGGTGATAAAGCACTTAAGGATGGTTAAATATAGAGAAACATTCATTTTGGAAGTGACACATATGTCCCAGTGGGTCCTTATAGGCTAAGACTCAAAATTAATCACTGGGTGTCTAGGGTATCAGTGAGCCGGAGGGGCAAAGTGTACAACCAGGTAGAGATATTAGTAATCTCCGCTAACTTTTTTATTTGTTTCCTTTGAGACACGGATACAATCTACCATAATGCAGAATGAACAGGTTCAGAAACTCACTTATTCCTACTGCTATTAGCTTTGGAAATTACACCGTGGAATCGTGTCTGTGTGTCTTGTTGTATGACTGATAACAGTTGCTTTTGCTTGTTCATTTATTTACTGCTGGCTGTAAAACAAGTTGTCCTGAGGGATAATCAAGATAGCTTGAACATTGAAGGAAAAAACAAAATCAGAGGAAGTGGCTAAATAACCACCGCAAACAACACCAGACTCAGTAACTGAAAACGGCAGGTAACTGGAGAGATCATGAGATCAGGGTACTGCTGTTTGTAAAGGGAGGGGCAGAAATAATTCAGCAGATCACAGTGATTTCAGATGCAGCTCTGTTCTTGTAAACATTTGTGGTAGGTGTAGTCTTACACACTGAAACCTTATCAATATTTAATTTATTTCATTCTCAGTTATGACTTAGTTTCATCTTTATGTCTGTGGCCACAGTCATATAAATGAAACGGCAAAAAAAAAAAGATATTACTGTCAAATAAACATATTATCCACAACATCACCAGAAGTCAGTTATTAAATGCAGTAAACTGCAAGTGTGCACGTACATATAGGCAGAGTTTGTTTAACAGAGCTGCTGTAGAAGGTATAGTGGCACTGTGTCCCTCTGTCCTGATGGTAACTACTCCTACTCTCACCATGGAGAGGGTGGGATACATTACACATTCATACACAATTATTTGTAATCTAGTGCCAGTTATCCGAACTGTTGTTTCAGCTCTATTTCCCAGGTTGCCGTAAATCTGTCTTTGCCAGAGCTTTTCTGACCAGCTTAAGTCTCAGTATTAAGGAGCAGACATTTTGAAACAAAAAGCAAATTAACCATTGGCCTTTGCTGACTTCATCTCAGAGCTATAGTCCAGCAAGTGTCCACGTATTCACCAGGGAGAGGGCAGGACTTTAGCATTTGCATTTATGTTTTCTAGAGCTGGCCTATTTTCTGTTTGACCATTGTTTCTCTGTGTCTGATTCTTTTGTAGTAAAAACCCACAGTTGTCGCTTTCTCCTTCAGGCAGCATTTAGTGAAAAGTCCCAAGTTGTTCCTGTAAATACTGGTCTCTTCTACTTTTATAGGATAATATTTTGTTTTGTGCCATGTACACTAGGTTTTGTCCTTTTGTGTTTGGAGGATAAAGTGTATTCTCTGCTTGGATGAATGCTGCCATTAAGCAGTCCGCAGCGCTTCAGACGAGAGGAAGCTGAAAGACGGGCTTGTGCTGGTTACATAAGTCAGCCTTTGTCGTGTTATTGTGCCACTGTGATGAGCCAGGCCCCGGCTAGTGTTGGAAATGGCCTCATTAACCATAATCGAGAAGCACTTTAACCCAGGTCCTAATGTTCTGTTGGCAATGACCAATGTGACACAGTAACATGAAAACACAGAACTGTTTAACTACTTCCTAATACTTCATCTGCCAACACCTTGTTGCCCAGATGCTCTTGACATAGCCTCTAGCATTGAGTTTTTTAATGACCATATTAGCATTATGAATGGTCTAAACAAAAATAAGGCACAAATGCTGAATCATCACATTGATAAATACATTTGTTGAGGAATTTTAACTTATTTTTTCAAGGCATCTTGACAACATTAAAGCTGAATATTCCGGTGTTCAGAGTATTCATTGCTACAGATGTTACACTTGTTAAAATACTAGCTGAACGTCTAAATTGATGTCATGAAAGCAGTGGAGGAAATGTACTGTAGAGTCATAATGTTTTAATGTAATTTTCTGAATTTAAGTCAATATACAAATGATTAAAATCAGAAAAATAAATAAAGTGCTGTTTATTAATGTAAACAAATAGAAAACAAACAATGTAAATAACAAGCACTGACCTCAGTTTTTATCCCCATCTTGCCCCCTGTGTGTCTCTCTGTAGTAGAGGGTGAAGGTCAAGGTCGCATTCTCCAGCGGTTCCCTGAGAAAGACTGGGAGGACAGTCCGTTCCCACAAGGAATAGAACTGGTGAGTCAAAACTCAAAAGCATGTAGATGTCCAGCTCAGTGGCTCAGAAAAAACACTTCAGTATGTTTGTTTATCTATAATGTGTCAACTACCCACAACCTAAAAACAATCAACTACATTAACATTTAATATCCTGCTGTAAGGATATTAAAAATGCATGTTGTGTTAGTCAGTCTCAGTGCATTTCTGATCCCCTTGTGCCTTATACACTGGGGGATAAGAAAGTGTTAACTATGTAAGGTTTAGGGTTTCTACCTGTTTCAATATATTATCAATGCACTGGCTACAATCATTGTATTTTATTCAAGCATACAGCTGCTCTAAACTGTTTCACCAGAGGCACTACTTCTTGGGATGTGTGTGTTACTGAAACACAGAGCTAAGACTCAGTGCACTATTTTGTGTATCATGTCCTCTCAGTTTCATATTCTGGGAAACTGAGACCACAGTACAATGATTAAATACATACATGATTTTGCTCCTTTAGGGCTATTTTTTCTTCTTCAGAGGCATAGGCATTGTAGATTATTGTCTTGCAACATATCAACTATCGTACACCTACTATAAAAAAAATTAACTGTTCCCCTGACAATTAATATCAGTATAGAGCCCTGAGTTTAGTACCTGCCTCAAGTTTTTCCACATCCAGACACTTGTTGGAGGTCTGTTGTCAGGCCTGCTAGGTCAGCATAGATGCACACAGAACAGAGCTGCTCTCTGAAACGTTGCCATGTAAAATTGCTCCATAAAAGGTTTCAATTTGGATTGACTTATGATAAAAGCGTTCACAAAATGGCATATGTAACATGTTTACACATGCCATTCATAAGCCAACTTCAGCACAAGTCATTTAGATGGTGAGGCAACTTAATGAATAATCACCAATGGACACAATTGTTATAGCTTAACAGCAAAATTCTGCCAATATTGACTTTGTGTTGTTTGTTCACCTTAGTCAACACTGATAAATTCGTGATTACTTTATTAACATTTTACATTTTAAAAGTAAATATTTGGAAACTTCATACCACAACCACAGACTTAAAGAAAATAGCAACACATACACTGGCTTAGAAATGAGAACAAAATGATCTTTAATGTAACATTATTCTTCCAGGACTATGGTGTTTCTGTATTAAGACAGTTGTTCCAGAACCTGTTTTGTTACGTTAATGGTAACCCAGCCCAACATGAGTCACCCCGAGGTGCTATGAGTACACGTGACCCACTGCTGTCTAAAATGTCATCCTAGTCCATAGTCTTTTTTCTTTTTGGTCCGAAACATGCTTTTACCTGTGGCTTTGTGATTTCCATCCCCTCTCCCCCTCCTCCTCTTCTCTCTAGTTCTGTCAGCCCAGTGGCTGGCAGCTGGTTCCTGAACAGCAACCTGCCACCTTCTTTGTCGCGGTCTTGACTGACATCAACTCGGAACGCCACTCCTGTGCCTGCTTCACCTTCTGGGAGGGCCTCGACAACCCACTGGTGAGACATGCAACAGATATTCAGTATTTCAGGGATCTTTGCTCTGCCCTTCTGGTTTGAGTTGGAAGTCCAGTAACGTTTAATACATTCTATGATGGTTTCCATTAATAAACAATGTACACTGTGCACAACTATAATGTTTTTAATCCTTTATGTTCAGCTGCAGAAAGCAGAGGCCAGTGAGGCAGATGAGGTGGATGAGGAGCCCTCTGTTACCCAATCAGCTAAGGTCTTCGCCCCAAAGAGTCTAGTGCTGGTGTCCCGTTTAGATCACACTGAGGTGTTCAGGGTATGACACATACCACTGCATTCTTTATACTCTTACAGTTGTGGATCTTTTTTGGAAAATCAAATCACCACAAAATCACAATGATCTCTGAGCTCATAGCATATATATTTTTATATTTCTTGACCTCTGACCTCTATATCTGCTCCATTACTAAACAGAACTGCCTGGGTCTGATCTACACTGTGCATGTAGACAGTTTGTCTGCCCCCTTGGAAACAGTCATCGGGAATCTCCTCACATGTGTCATCCCCATTGCTGGAGGCTCACAGGTAACAGCAGACTGTTTTGCTTCAAACACCTCACTGCCAAAAGCCATGAGTCAAGCCTGTCATGTAGACCAAAGCTGTTCTTTTTAAACAGTGTTGCATTTTGCTGGGTGGAATGATGCACACACACTCCATGCCTTGCTCAAAGGAGCAGCTTATTCAGACAGTTAGCATTTGGTACTACAGCTCTGTGCAGCCCCTGTTCAGTGAAGACAGCCAGCGCTGAGGCTAATGCTACCTCTGTGTTAGAGGTTTATACAGCTTCATCTACAGTAGGTGTGTGTGTGTATGTGTGTGTGTTTGTCTGATATGATGATTTGTTATATTGCAAACACAAAGTTAAAATGGGACCTGACAGCTGACTTTTCTTTCTTTTCTGGCTTATGTGGACCAGGAAACTCACAAACAAGTGGCATCCTTTGTAAATCATTTCATGTGATGCTTCTTAGCCAAGGAAATCTGTGCATTCTGATAAATATTGCAATGCAAGTCGTTGTGTGAAGTCCTGATACATACATGACAAGGGACAACAATCAGGGAAATTGAGAAAATGGAAATTTCACATGGCATGTTCTAGATATGGTGTTCTTTCAACTGAACATATTACCCCACCCAACCAAAAAAAAGAGATGCATACTGTATTTCACTACTGACTACATTGCAGTGTGATATTTTTTTGCCCATATCACCCAGCTCTAATTTGTGGTAAAGTGGAATGTTTGCGTACATGCAGGAGGCCTTATAACATGCCTCGACACTTACTACAGTATGTGCATGCATAATTAAATAGATCTCTGTCTACAAACAGTTGTAAGGGCTGAATAGATTTCCTCCAGTGTTTTGCAGCAGATCACTGAGAGGCAGTGATTTGTCATATTTATGATTCTGTATTTAATATATTTAAGACCAAATTTTGTTGATGCCTCTCATGCTGCACATTCAGTTGCTCATTTATGTGAACATGCACAAAGTTTTGATCATTTATTTCTTTTTTGAAGTTACCTTTTTTTTTTTGCTTTATTGAAGTATCAAGTTTTTGTTTATCTCACATTCTGATTAGAACTCTTGTGTTTTTAGTACAAGTGCACAAAATTAAACAGTTCCAGTAGCGTGTCCACAGTGTTCTTACAGTGTCTACTTTGTCTTATGACACATGAGTTTGAACCAAACGCAGTAAAATGTGTGACGGTCTCTGTGGTTTCCAGATGTTGTAACCCATGTGTGTCATTTCTTTGCCCCCTACTGTATACTGGTTCCTCTGTTACAGATAGATGAATCCCCAGTTTGTAGTTTAGAAAAGGCTCCTCAGGCCTGTGACTGGCTGCTGGCCTGTCTCCAGGTAACTTTCCCGTTCTGCAAGCTTCACCAATCAACAACCAGCTCGATGTTATTGATTCTGTTAATCAAACAGACCCAAGTTATTTTCTTTTCTTCAAGGAATGTGTTCTTTTTTGCAGTCATTTCAAATCATGCCTGATTGATGGTGCTTCAGCTGTTTTTGACCTGCTTTTGTTGTGTGCTTTGTGATCAAACAGGGTTGTGTTAATCACTTTGAACATGTTATTTATTTTCCTCTTTACTTCTCTCTCATTTGTCATGAACTTAATAAGCATTTTAGATTCCCCCCTCCTGTTGTCCAGTTGTTTTCTAGTTGTCAGCTCTTTAAAACGTAAGCACACAAGGCCGTTGCTGTGCAGGTCAGTGTTGTGTTGTTGGGTGTCCATATGGGATGGCAGATGGCTTCCTGCCGGGCAGCGCAGCATCTGAATGAGGGAATCAGTTCTAATCAGTATTAGCACACATACAGACACAAACAGCAGAAGCTAATGCGCTGCTCTCCTCACACTAACACACATCTTGAAATAATAATCCCTGCACAGACTAAAAAGCAGGGTTAGGTTTCACTCTTCATCAACTGATTCTTACCCTTAAATGTTATCACCTCTTTCATTATAGACCTGCATAGTGTCTGTGATATTATTTAAATAGCAATGCTCAGTTTGCAAACATATACACCTACCTTGAAGTGAGTTTGTACCGTCTCTGCCAAGTACAAATGGTTCTGCACTTCCTCTTTACAGGAAGACAGGCCACTTAGAAACACACACTCACACATTCCTGGTGTTTTAACTGTTTAATATCAGTTTGTCACTAAATATTTGTGTTTAGCAGAGTCCCTGTCAGCTAACATTAACTGTAGACATCGAACCAACATTAACATTTTCTGATGAGTTTTCGTACTGCACAATTTGTAATGTTGAAAATGATTCTACCGACCTTGATCTCGTATAATGTATGCATGTCAAAATGAAAACTCTCCGAATGTAATTAAGACCAGGGTTTTCAACTTGAGAAGAATGTGTGCAAAGATGCTCAGATTACACTGGATTTGCAGTTAAAATTGTTTACTGTCACTAAATCATAAGAACATAAGGCTTTTCACGGAACAGTTATCAAAATATAAATGTGTAATTTATTGTCAAATAGAGAGTGAAAAGTAAATGTAATAAGAGCAGCAGCCACAGACCTGTGCGTCTTGTGACATAACTTAAAACAGGTCGCCCACCAGGAGATTGCATCACTCAACCTATTTATCTGAGCAGTTTACACAACCTTAATGAGAGGTGAACATGAGGCTGTTGGCCTAATGGGAGAAGTTTCAGATGAAGAGCACCAAAGGGAGGTTGTGAAACACTGTCTTCAGTTCAGAGGTGGTCAGTTCCCTGTTTTTTTTTTTTGGGGGTTTTTTTTTGTGTGTCCTGGCTGCTAAGAAACAAGATCTTTACATGACCGTGTGGACTTTCCCCGAAGGCTGAAACGATTTCTTTTTCATTTGGGATGAAATAAAGTGTTTATCCTTTCATCCTGGAAGAGATTGAGGTTTTACAGGAATCTGAAAATAAATTCTGCTACAATTCCCGTCTTAGATTGTGGAGATTGTGCCAAAACTCACACTTTCATTTTAGACCTACAGTAAGGTTAAGAACATTGAGCCACAAATGAAAGAAAACCCCCTAAGGTGAAACTTGCCTAAGTTGTTCTGCTCGAGGTTATCACTCCTTTCTGTCAGTGGATCACAGGATGAGACACGTTTGTTGTATAGTGACACGTAGCCTGTGCACTTGAGAGTCCTGTTTAACTGTTATCAGTGGATTATGTTGGTTGAGGTTGAAGTTGAGGTTGAGAAAAGCAACTTTGTCCACTTTCAGTTTTTGTACTTGTAAATGGTTTCAGAAAATCACATGCTCTTTGGAGATGAGGTCAGTTTTCCAGTTAACACATCTCTACTTTTTCAAACCAGAGCCATTTAAAACCATGCAAAGGTTATGTTTCATAGCTTTTGTGTAGTTGGAAAGGAAAGTTTTTGTATTTTTTATACTTGATATATTTTCTTTAAAATCCAGTTGTGAAAATTGGGTTATCACTAGTTCCCCTTCATAGATTCTGGAAACAATGACATGATAAAATATTGTAAAATATAAAAATGCTCAGACCATTTGGTGTTAGTTTGATTGCACTTGCAGAGCAAACATACTAGAGCTGTTATTGCTGTCTACATAGGCTGTCCTCTGGACCAACCTGCCACGTGGATGGTCTTTAAACGTTGAAAGTTGACCATGTCTGGTCTGAGTTTCCTCTTAACTCTGGGGATGTGTCTAGATTTTCACAGTTCTTCGTCTGTGGGCTTACTGCCATTTCCACCATCCAAAAGTTAGTACTCCACATATAAAATAAACAATAGCGTGGTAATTAGATGAGCTGGCAAGTTGCCCTAATGTAGATGATGGTGATGGTACAGGAGCTCCCTCGAGGAGATCTGTTTATCATCATTGTGAAAATTACTTCTGCATACTGTATTTGGATAATGTATAATTTTGTTTATTGTTTCTGTTCAAGTCTGTGTTGTGTTGAATCTCTACAGTATAGTCAGCACAACCCTACAAAGCTGTAATAACCTGGTTTATTGGAAATATACAATTTAAAAACCTTTTTTTTCTCACAGCAAGCTTGTAAATTTAATTAGACTGTATGTCTTTTTACCATCTGTTTATTTTTCGTTCGTCATATGTTTCCCCAGTCAGAGCTTTGGCGCAAGGACAGCTAAAAAAAGATAGATATGTTGTCAGAATGTATAGCCAATTAACTTTATCCTGTTGGTCTGTGTTTCCTCTGATCTGCAGTAAAAGGAGATAATGATTTATCCATTGCTGTTGTTGCACTGTCCAAATGATGGCTCGACTTTGTTTTGCATGTGTCCTATGTTCTCCTCATCCCAGCTCATGTTATCATTGAAGTCATTGTGTGTGCCGCTTATGTGTTTTGCCAAGCTGATACTTTACAGTCATATTGTTGTCAAGTTTGTCAAATCTGAACATCCATTGCCTCTCATTCCTGTTTTTTTCTAACCTGTGTCTTATCCTGCGATGTGTGTGTGTATGTGCGTGTGTGTGCGTGCTTGAGCAGCCGGGCCAAGAGGACAGAGAAGAGAGTTTGGTACGCCAGCCTGACTTTGTTCTCCACATGTCACCAATCAGCTCGCAGCTTTCTTTGCTTTTCTGTTCTCAGCCAATCCACACACACACTTCCCCATAACAGGATAATCAATCATAATACTCTTTTAAAGATGTGACCAACAACTGATCATTATTATTTTTTACACTTGCTCGTAATAAGAAGCCCCTCAACTGTTTTGCCAAGAACATTTTATTGTTTTTCTTGTAGATACTGTCATTCTGTGGAAATGAAAGGAAACAACACAAAACTCACAGAATAAAAGTCAGTGGATATCTTCACATCAGTGTAGTCTGTATCACTATAGATGCTTTCCAGGATTTTAAGTGTTTCAGATTCAGTTTGGAATGCTTGGCTGCCTAAATGTCCATCACTGAAAAATCTTAAAGACTTTGGAGGGAAGTTAACAAACCTGACGATCAGTTGTTGGATCACAGTATTGATGTGCTAACAGCTTGCTCATTGCTTTATTGCTGCTGCTGCTGGACAGCATGAGAAGATGCTGCACTTTTCCCTCCTGAAGTGCCTTGTATATGTGTATATGTGCCAACCAGGTAAATGTTAAAATGGAGTGTAATTAAAAACAGATTTTGAAGGTAGTCTGAGCAATTTATGTGTTTGAAACATTGAAATGGGCTCTCCATGTTAAGCATTGGTTTTGGTTTTGGAGTTAGTTTAATTAAAATGCCCATCATCACTTTATTTGAGAAAACAAACTCTAGTAAGGGTTGTAATGTGTTTAAAAAAAAAAAAAAAAAAAAAAAAAAAGAGAGATTCTGATTCTTCAAATTGGAAGAGCTACAAAAACTAGATGTGTGTGAAAAGTGCATGCTTTGGTCATTTGCCTTGTGATCTTGCTTCAGACAGAGCCAACTATGTGCTACTCTCTCTGGGACTGAATGATTGCACTTGTGCTGCATTGATTTGTACTTTTGCAGACTAAATGACCTCCATTTCCAGTCCCATGTATGCTTATTATCCAGAGCACACACAGGTCAATATCTGTTGGCTCAGAGGAATGTACCGTACATGGCCTGTTCTACAAAGTCAATTTGCTTATCTGTGTTTCGACACATTTTACAAATCAGAGATCTTAATATATTTTGTGAACAGTGCGTGCTGCTGAAAAGGATTTCTACAGATTTAAGAGTTAAAACTACTGAATGTTAGTTCTTCAAGACCTTAAATGAATCCTCCACACATTTAGCCCTCTTTCCGCTGGTGCTTACATGAGCCTGGTGTGGAAAATGTCATACACATGACAGCTGCCATGTCACTGGGATCGCTGATATGGTGGTGGTGCTGATGTTGTTTTGCAGTAAGGTCATTGGCATGGAGTCCCGCACAGCTCCATTCTCCTCCTGATCAGCTGGAATGGCTTGTGTCTTTATATGTCATGTAGCTGCTAAGCTGCAGGGATTCTCCATTGCTCTGTCACTGACTCACGCTGCTCTGTGGACACGCAGATCTATGATTAAACCACTCTGTCAAACCCCTGTTTCTAAGTAACAGCAATCATCCCTCAGTTTTCTCACCTCCCTTTTAAATCCCCTTTTTTCCACTCTCTCTCTCTCGCTCTCTCTCTCTTTCTATAGAGGACAATAACATTAGGTGCTGGTGACCGACAAGTAATCCAGACCCCCATCAATGACTCACTTCCCATCAGCGGCAGCAGCGTGGCCCAGCTCTTCAGACAGCTCGGTATGGGCAATAACAATGTCACATCAATACATGTGTCACAAAGCTTGATATCAACCTCTCATTTCAGATGAGAGTTTTGTCAAATATGTTGTCATAATTACAGTAAAGTGCTTAGACTTTCCACCACCATTAGGTGTGCTGTTTTAGCAAAGTTAAACCTAAACATACACACATATTTCTGTTTCCATCAACATTCATCCAGAATATGCAGGACATTTGCAAACAGCAATAAAATTAGCTTCAGATCTAAGTGTCAAGTATCATATAGTGCAACCTCTTGAGGCATTCAACATGTCTTGAGCTTCTTTTTTTGCTGACAGAATGAGATTTACTACATGCATCTCAAATAACACCAAGTTTCATTAATGATTTGTCAACTGTCTTAATGTCTGGGTTTCTTTTCATCAGAAATTCTGACTTTTGCCTGTAGGGTTCATTTAATTAATATGTGTAATGTAGTTTTTCAACATGATAAACATGTCTGTGTTTTCTTGTTGTATCTTAAAGAGACAAAAATAAATATGTGTACTCATCTCAACCTTGAAAAACAAACCACAAAACTGAAGGTGGATGAAAAGGCAGAGCAGTACTGTACATTTACTGTGAGACTATAATATGTTGTTCATCATTGCTTTTCAAATTTCTGATGTTTCAAGTCCATTTTTAAACCCACCACTATCTCTTTGTGTTGTCACTTACTTAATAAAAACATTTACATTTTCTCCAATAACCAACATAAAAGCTAGCTCTACACAGGACCATATATACACGACTTATCTTTATCAAACAAAAATAATTGAATTGAAGCGTGATACCTGTAGATAATCTGCTTAAACCTGTCTGTTCTCTTGTGTCTCAGGTATAGTCAATGTGTTGTATCTGTTCTGTGCTGCGTTGACGGAACATAAGATCCTGTTCCTGTCCAGCAGCTACCAGCGCCTCACTGACGCCTGCCGGGGGCTGCTGTCCATCATGTTCCCCCTCAAATACAGGTGTGTTGCTGCTCCTCTACAGCAGTGGATCATCACATCTGACAATCATTGACGGACTTTTTTTTTTGTTTTGTTTGTTTTTTAAATTAATGACGCTGACAGCTGATGTGTTAAATGTTTATTTCTATGTCCTCTCAGCTTCACATACGTTCCGATCCTGCCGGGAAAGCTCCTGGAAGTCCTGAGCACGCCCACTCCCTTTATCATTGGTGTCAATTCATTCTTTCGATCAGAGACGCAAGAACTGGTGGGTTGTCACTCAAATGCAACTATTGTAACTGAGGAAAAGCCTTAATAAGAATGTGATTGTGTGCATGAATTGAAAATTTTAAGAACAAAGTGTTTCAATTCAATTTTAGTTCTTCGATAAATGCAGATATAAAATGCATTTTGTTTTTAATATATTCAACAACTGCATTGGACTTTAATCTGTAAAATTCATTCATTCATTCATTCATTCATTCATTCATTCATTCATTCATTCATTCATTCATTTTCTGGACCCACTTTATCCTCACTAGGGTCACAGGAATCTGTAAAATACAAGTTTAATTTTCTGTTGTTCTGCAGAGATTGAACTATTTTTACAGCTGCAACAACATACTTAACTCTTTAATAAGAATTTGCGTACACTCTATGATGAGTGCGTGTTCCATGCTAACATCTGATGTAACCGCTTTGTTTTATGAGTCTGTGTTTAGATGAAGTATGTGATGGGAAGACAGTTGGCAGAGCCTTATAAGCGAGAAAATGAAACGGCCTGAAGACACAAATGTCAGCACCACACACAGCCAAGTCCATCAGCCATAAAGAAACAGCCAATGTCATCGAAACCGACTCAGATAAACCATACAGAGGAAAATCTCATTTAAGGAGACTGTATTATATCCCCTCAGTTGGGTTTTGGTTTTACTGTTGCACAAGCTATCACTGACCCACTAAGCGATGGTTCATGTGTCTTTTAATAAAGCACCCGTGCTACTGTCAGATTGAATTACAATACGACAAGTCTTCACAGGGGTTGCCAAGGTAAATTACAGTCCTGCACATGACAGTAAATAGCGACTTGATCTAATGATCAAAGTAAATAATTATCCAGTGTGTTATTAAAGCTTGATGAGAGTGTAATGGATGCACTGCGTTGCCTTGATCCAGCCATTGTTACACATAACAATGAGATGCTATGTCTTGTAGTGTACTCTCACACACATTATCAATGTTGGAACATTCGCCACGGTCAGGGGTTAGGGGTTGTCGTCTGGCCATCTTTTCCTGCTGTCTGCAGGGAAATGTGAATGGGTGTTTGATAGATAGCATCCTTTAATGAGCAGCTGCTGACAGAGACAACTTCTCTGTCTCTGGTTTGTCTGTCAGTGTCTGTAATCAGCTTGTCTATCGTTCTGCAAGTGAAAGGTGTGCATGTTTGTGTGTTTTCTACTCAGTTGGATGTGATCATCGCCGACCTGGACGGTGGTACGGTGACAATCCCAGAGTGCGTCCACATTTCACTGCTGCCTGAACCTCTGCTCCAGCAGACCCAGACTCTGCTCTCCATGGTAAGAGCTGGATTTTAAGCACTGAACACACCCAGAGTGCACTCTGCTGTGTACTGGGAAATCTCATTTAAGACCAGAGGGCGGCTTCTGCCAGCAATAAATGCCCCAGTGATGCTTCATGAATTAAGATGCCAGGAAGCTCACCACAGACTTTTTCCTGTTTTTTAACCTCAGTATTTAGGGCTCTGGGATTTATATTTTTTGTAATACCTGCATGTTTTCCTTTATTTCACTTACAAATGTACACCTCCACATTCATGGTGAATAATATCTCACCAGTTATTTTTCCATCACACATCACAATATGGTGTCCTTATCTGCCCATATCAAATACATCTCTGCGTCTTCCAGTATTACAGTGCCAGCCCTTTCTGAGAAATTGTTTGTGTCTGTGAGCAATGTAAGCATACAATTTTTTGTTTCCTTATTCTCTTATTGATGTCAGCTGAATGAATTAATTCCTTTCCTACTTCCCCATCAGATGTATTTCGTGCAAATACATAGAGTGCATGATGTTCCATGTTAGATACCACAGGGGTGGACATTTCTGTTTGCTGTGGGATAATTTTAGAGGAAGTTATCCCCATTTATGAGAAGATGCTCATTTTCATGGTTTATTGGACATGCTGTAAAGTTGTAAAGATACCTGTAGAAAATAAGGAAGAATGATTGGTTAAGTTGTAAATACTGGGTTTGTTTCAGAGTTAGATTATTTTAATGAATGTTTGACAAAAAGTGCAGTTTACTGGCAATGGCTGGGGATTTCATTTGCATGTTAAATAATTAACTCATGAGTGTATTTCCATCTCTTACAAGCAGTGTGGATTAAATTTTTTCTGTTGTTAAAACAATACTGATGATATTAGGAAATATTATGTATCCAGAATCTAGCTATATCAGAATAGTATCATTTTGGGATATGAGATGGCTAACTAGATGATAACATAGTATAATTGTTATAATATTAGCTTATTCCTGATTTTAGTTTAACAGTGGATACAAGATTGACATGGGCATACACATTTCAACAGTATTTTGGCAACATCTTTGGCAGATCCTTTTAAAATGTTGAGCGCAGAGAAGCACAGTAGGAATAATTTTAGGCTCAAACAACATAGTTACAGTCAGGGAAGCAGACGAGTTTACACAGTGGATGTAAAGAAAGATGAGATCCACATTTTAGTAAATATTT
>JAQQZY010000005.1:42121417-42134906 GCA_030068375.1 Ostorhinchus rueppellii
TAGTTACAGTCAGGGAAGCAGACGAGTTTACACAGTGGATGTAAAGAAAGATGAGATCCACATTTTAGTAAATATTTCCTTTTGAAACCTCAGAGAATATGTTTGTTCCATATAATAGATTTCCTTGACTGTTTCAACCCAAGTGTCACATGTCAGTGGCTCTGGATTCATCCACTTAACAGTCATACATTTAATTGCTAATATCAGGTGAGAATACACATAATACACATAAATATTGTCACCGAGTCTTTAGTCAGTATTACTTGTGGCACTGGATGAATAAGTTTGACAAATATTCCTGTACCTTTTTAATAAGGCTTTGATCATTTTAGTCCTTTTTAGGGGAAAAAAAATAGGCTTAATCGTAGTTTGCTTCTTCTCAATGCGATGGTTTTCTTTGTCGTATTGGACAGGAAACACAATGTTGTCACATTATCTGTTTACACACATGCTTCTGATAAAAGGGCTGATTAAGTTATAAGGATGATATATTGTTATCTTTGATGTTCTCGGTGAGACACACCAGCCCTTTTTATAATGTATACTATATTCATATAAAAAGCAATCACAAATGTGTGTAATAGTGATGAAACGCTCCAACCAATAAAGTTTAATAATGAGTGAGCTTTTACTGACCGGGACTATGTCTGGCTTTTGAAGCTGCAAAAACACAAGGAGTGAAAATATGTTAAGAATAGTTTTTAGTATAGGACAAACATCATAAACCCAATCTTTATAAAGGACGAGTATTTATGATTGTCTGTTTTATATTGGATATTCTGTGGGACTTTATCTCTAGTAAAGCCATGGATTGTTTTGTTTCAAGTTACATGTTAATCAGAATGCTGATTCACTTCATTTTTCTCTTTACAATATGACTGATGACTTTCTGGCACAGATGGAGCTTCTGTTTTCCGTCTGACGGTTACATGAGGTTGGGCTTTTTTTGTCCACTGATGTCACTGAGGCAGAGGAAAGGATGTGTTTATTTTGATGGAGCTGAACATGGCAACTGTGTGTTTGGATGTTGTGAGGAGCCTGACCTCTAGAATAAGACTTCCCACAGACTCTGTAGGATCTGCAGTATAAGAAATGTATTGTCTTGCCTTTGTTACAAGAAACTGAAGATTCAGTGAAAAGGAATGAGAAATGAATTTTAGTTGATGCTAAGCTGCTGAAGGGAGATACTGTGAAATTATCTCACTAACTAATCGTCCATTGTTGCTTTGCAGGATTGAGTTCTTGAATATTTCATCTATTTTCATTCTCCTTTTGTCTTTCCATCCACCTTAAACCAACTTTTTGGACCAATGAATTATACATTACCCTGTATTTTACTGTTTTAGATGAAAAAATTAGTTGGTTTTTTTTTTTTTTTTTACTGATTGTTATCTGATTGAAATCTCCATAATCACATCCCTTTCCACCTTCCCTTCTGCTGTTGGATCAGTAAATCTACATCCACTTCTCTCTGTCCCTGTGTCTGCCCTCTTATCTTCTGTAACATGAACACAACCTCCAGCCAGAATACTACTTTATCTCAGCTTTTAATCATTATTTAATCTTCACTTTTAATCTACTCTGATGTCCTTGTATTGGTGAAAAACAGACAAATTAAAAGTTACTCAACACGATGCTAAACCCTGACCTGCTGGTTGGAGCATTGAGCTCATGAAATAAAGGCTCAAAATAATACATAATGATACTGATAATATTAGGAAATCTTACGTTAATTCCCCCTGTTTTTCTGTTATTTCTGTGTCAGGCTGCTTTGTGACTTATAACCTGGAGAGGCTGAGTGTTGTGGTTCTTGTTCTGGGTTAGAGAGTGGATAAAAGCCAGTGAGCAGTTCACTGGGTTATGGGTCCAATGTCCTCAACCAGTAGAGTCTGTGTGTTACTGATGCTGTACACATTCCCACATGCAGTGCAGTCATTTCACAAACTGCTTCTCCATAAAAGCAGAGTTTTGAACTTCAGCATCCTGACAACAAATGGAAAGGTTCCAACTTGATTTTTATAGTCAGATTATCTTAGGTCAGCCAGTTCACACCAGCCAACACTGATGAGGTCCTGTTGCTGAAATCAGACAGAAGATGAGATACTGCCACAACCAGGGCCTCGTGTTCAGGGCTTTTGTTAAAGTGTCTGTAAATACTGCCTGGAGAAGCTGCCTTGCTCTAGGGTTACTGCAGTGATGATGCTGGAGTTTATTGGGCAGCAATTATGAACCAGGGCATAGCTGCTCTGCTCTCCTTACAGACAAATCTGAGTGTGTTTTCATGGCATGGCTCTGAGATTTTACTGATTCTAACAGCTACTATTAACTGATTGGCGTTGGATCGAATGAGGCGACTGAAGTTTGACCCCTACAGTAAATGTGCAGGAAAAAGGCAAAATAGTGTTGACAAGACTGTTTGTACCATGTGTAACTGTAGCAACAAAACTCAATACAACAGTCTAATGATGGCTAGAAGTACAGCAAACGGGAGTAAAGACTATTTTACTAGTCATATATCATACTGTGCAAGTAAAGATCTTAATATGCTACATAGCATATTTCATCATGCAACGTAATTTAGATTTTCCCAAAAGCCCATGTTAAACACATAAATATTTATGTGTATATATACAAACTACCCATATATATTATCACTGATGCACATGAAGATATTTGATAGCCACGTATGGTGTCTCTCATTGTTTTTGGATGTGGCTCAACTCAGTATTTAGATTTTCAGAAATTTTGCTCCAAAACCTACAAATCTCCAGTGGTTTTCTGACAGTATTCTTTTAATACTCAAATTTCCGTTTTCACTGTAGGTGTTATCTTATTTTGGCATTATGAACTACATGTTACTGAAGGAAAAAATATCACTATTGGCCATCCAGTTGGATATCTATTTTTTTCAGCATTCTGAAAGAGACAAATAATTGAAGAAAATGCAGTTTTGTAATGACAGATTCTAGAAATCCATCTCTTAATGTCCCTCAAAGTTCTTTTTAAATTAACAATAAAACTGAATCTTAGTAACTACAGAAATGTTTTTTATTTAACCAGCCACACATACCTCATTTTGCTTTGTTGTTTCTAAATTAAAAATCATTCACAAAAAATAAGTCAAATCAAACAAAGAAATTAACAGAACATGAGACAACATCTAAATACAACAGTTAAGAACAATGATCTGTATCTTCAGTGATTGTTCGTGGCCTTTTGTCTTTGTCCTCATAGGTTCTGGATCCAGAGCTGGAGATCGCTGATCATGCCTTCCCCCCAGTCTCCACACAAGCCTCCGCACTTAAAATCCAGGTCAGAATCGCACTATGAAGTAAAAAGTGTCATTGGAAGAACTGGGACTCTGTGGCATTCAGTGTGTGTATTTTGGAGGTGTGTAACTGCTGTTGTGTGTCTTTCAGGATAAGGAGATCCGAGCTGTCTTCCTGTGGCTGTTTGCTCATCTCTTCCAGGGCTATCGATGGTGTTTACACATAATCCGCATTCACCCAGAGCCGGTGATCCGCTTCCACAAGGTACAGGAGTACTTAAGCAACAATGACAAGTAACAAAAAAAGAACACCTCATGTTGTCTGTGTTTCAGTGAGTGAAAGTGGGGAGCTGAATGTTCAAAAAGAGTCTGACGTGGGTGTGTGTTTGTGTAGACTTTCCTGAAGGATAAGAGCATCAGTGAAGTATTGCCATGTGTTTCCACAGGCGGCTTTTCTGGGCCAGAGGGCGCTGACAGAGGACGACTTCCTCATGAAAGTGCTGGACGGCATGGCATTCGCAGGCTTTGTATCAGAGCGAGGACCTCCGTACCGGAGCACAGACCTGTTCGATGACGTGAGTCTGCCGGCACAGTGTGCACCACTACACTGGAAAATTCAATCTATGCATAGTTTTATCTGCAAAATGGGATTATGACAAGGCAGCACAAAGAGATATTGACCACACTGGCCAGTATAATCAAAACTGAATTCCACCTATATTTAGTGAGTTGCTGGTCATAATTATTATTATTTATTATTATCCCGTATTTGTCTTGGAGTTTTGTGTTTGCAAATGTTTATCTATCTGTGGTTATTGAATGTACAATAACCACAAACAAATATGAAGATGTGTTGTTTAATTTTAGTGTAAACGGACATTTTTATATGTTGCTGCAGCTGGTAGCCAATCAGGTGGAGCGGATCCGACAAGAGGAAGCCTATCCCCACAAAGTAATGAACCACATCAAAGAGCTGGCGGAACAGCTCTTCAAAAACGTATGTTGAAGAAATTAACAGCAGTATAAACTGAATACTCATGGTTTCTTCTTCGTCATTTAATGTTTTCCTTCTCTTCATCTCCTCTATATTACACCTTATCCCCTCTGACTGGTTGTCTTCTCTTTAGGAAAATCCCTACCCTGCTGTAGCAATGCACAAAGTCCAGAGGCCATCAGAAAACAACCAGAACACCACACAGAACCAGTCGCCCTTCCCTCCTCTGGATGAGGTTGCAGTGCAGCTCTTCATAGACCACGCTGCTGCCAAACTCAAGACCGCACCGCCTGTGGTGAAGGCGGAGCTGAAGGGCATGGTGCCGTCCGGACCTCCACTGGGTGAGGATCAGTTCTTCACTTCTGTCTAGAATCCAGCCTGTGATGTAGTGCTTCACGGAGGGAATAAAAGAGACAAGTCATCTGGTTTTAAACAGATAAAAGCAATGGGAAACTAAAAATCCAATGAAAGGAGAAAAAGGATAGTTAAAGGAAATAAAACCTCAGTTGAAGTCAGGACAGCCTCTGATAAAACTATGTTTATAGAAAGGGCTTTAATGTGGTTGCTGTCATTCCTTGCTCTTAAGTAGAACAAAACTGACAGTAAACTTATGTTATAAAGACCTACTACCATTCATGGTGCTGGAAGCGAAACTTTACAGAGGTTCATTGTGATGCAGCATCTGGTGAGTTAACATTTGTCCTAGAGATATTATCTTATATTCAGCACCACAACTCTTCTTGCACCTCAAACTTCCTGAGTAAACTTTTGACTCTGACAATCTGTCTCTCAGCATGTGTTTAATGAGTTCAGCAACACAATGATAAATGAGTCTCATCAGCTGTTCTCATCCCTACAGGAGACATTGTGGACAGAAATGGCAATGTGATGGCTAACAGCGCCCGTAGACTAGAGGTGGTCAGGAACTGCATCACGTACATCTTTGATAACAAGATGCTGGAGGCCAAGAAGGTAAAACTCACACTGTCATTTCTGCTGGTTTTATCCACACAATATTCATCTGCCTGCTTTTTTTTTTTTTCTTTTTTTTTTAGTATATTTGTGATTCAGCTGTTGTGGTTCTTCTCTGTCCAGCTCATGCCAGCTGTCCTGCGGGCGTTGAAAGGTCGGGCGGCTCGGGTTTGTTTGACCCAGGAGCTTAATCAGCACGTTCTACAGAACCGAGCTGTGCTGGATGACCAACAGTTTGACTACATCGTCCGCATGATGAACTGCACATTACAAGTGAGTCCACGAAAAATGTGGATGTCATGGCATAAATTAAATGATGTTATGTTCCACCACAGCTTATAGGCACTGTATAACTGTTATAACCAAATTATACACTTTTATAATGCAGTAAAGTAACTTATTTCTGTTTCTGTTCAGGACTGCTCTCATATAGATGAACATGGTATAGCTGCTGCCTTACTTCCGTTGGTCACAGCCTTCTGCAGAGTACGTTCATTCCACTTGTCCTTGGGATGTCATTTATCTTATCCAACTCTTACTTCACTCTATCACGTTTCTTTTGCATTAAAGTCTGTCCTTTCTTTGGCAGAAACTGGGAGCAGGCATTACTCAGTTTGCCTACAGCTGCGTGCAGGAGCACATGGTCTGGACCACCATGCAGTTCTGGGAAGCAATGTTCTACAGTGACGTCCAAAACCATATCAAAGCTCTGTACTTGGAGTCGGAGGATGGAGAGCAACAGAACAACTCAGTGAGTACATTAACAGCATTCAAACTATGAAATTACATTACCTACCTTGTCAAATTTCTGCTTGTTGCAGTACATTTGCCACCACAGCTAAGAGGCTAACGATTTAATTTTCCTACCTAAAGAGTAGATGTCATCTTTGTCCTAAAGTCATTAATCTTTAATTAACCTTCTTGTTCTCAGGAGCAGCAGGACGGGCGGGAAGTCAGCGCGCTGGAGCTGGCGTCAGAGCAGAGTCGACTGTGGCCAACACTCAGCAAGGAAATGCAGACAGAGCGTGTGCAGAAGGAGGAGAGCACCGTGTTCAGCCAGGCCATCCACTACGCCAACAGGATGAGCTACCTGCTACTGCCACTGGACACCAGCAAGAACCGCTTACTGCGGAGCTCCGGCCTTGGAGACGTGGAGAGCGTCAGCAACAGCTACGTCACAAATAGGTAGAACAGAAGCTCAAGAGATGGTGCAAGTACTTTTAAAAAGGACATCTCAGATAGGAATGATATGTGTCGGCCATGTAATTGTCATTTATTTGTGTAAATATAATACAGTGTGATGTGAAATATAAGACAACACATGAAAGACATTCACAGGAAGAAGATAAAGAAGATAACGCACACTGTCCCACACCTGTGCACACAAGATTTGAGTTCTTTGTTCTGAGATGTGGTTTATTGTCTATTAATACTTTTGGTGAAGTCCAGAGGGTCCAAAATGTTAGTTTAAATAATACAGTCAAGAAATAATGATGCAGAGCACGTTACATGGGATCATCTGCTTTTAGTGACAGAAGCTCTGGTGCTGTTTTTAGTATTGCAGGCAGCATGGCAGAGAGTTACGACACAGAGAGCGGCTTTGAAGATGCTGAGAGCTCGGATGTGGCCAACTCTGTGGTGCGCTTCATCAATCGCTTTGTAGATAAAGTGTGTAATGAGAGTGGTGTAACCAATGAGCACCTTAAAGCTCTTCATGCCATGATACCAGGTGAGAACACACTGTCATGTCATGCTGCACTCACACCATCCTCTCCTACAGAGCTCAAGAGTAAAATGTGTCACTGTTATTCTCCACTTTGACCCGTGTGTCATTGTCTCCTGCAGACATCGTTCAGATGCATATTGAGACGCTGGATGCAGTCCACAGGGAGAGTAAACGGCTGCCACCAATCCAAAAGGTAACCAATTCCTATTTTTACGTCCCACTGGACAAAGGCCATGCAGAACCACAGCCAGCCCCGCCCACTCCCCTCTCCACCAGTCCCCACAGCTCAGGCTCACAGTGTCACAGCAGGTACAGAACCGTGTGACTCACAGCACGCCTGAGCAGTGCATGCCGTGTGATTGCTGTAGTCTTTTGTGCTGTGTGATCTTTGTGGCCCCTGTAGATTTGGGTGCCTTCGATCTAAAGGTTGGAGTTCATGCTGTGTGCAGTGCGTTGGAGAGGGACAGTGGCTAAGCTGAGCACGACCTGACATGTTTTGCAATTTGACAAAAGACTTCTGAGTGGAACATGTAACTGATTATGTCCTTCCTCTCCATCTCCTCCCTCTGCTCTCACAATGTCCTGTCAGTCTTTTTTTATCGCACTAAGTGGAGTCTCCAGAGCTTTTAAGTGTCAGTCTGAGGTTACGTACACACTAAGAAAACTTTGTAAACTTTAGCTATATTAACACCCTGCATTCACATTAAAGTGGTGTTTTAGGATCAGTGAAGTGGCAATTTTGGAAACTCAGCTGACCCTGTTTTAATGTACAGGGTTAGAGATTGAACTGCGAGGTTGACAGACAGGAACAGACCATTGAAAGTGACAACATAAAGTATACACCCAAATTTGCTGCATAACTCATCAATAGTGTGTGTCCTTTCCTGATTTAATTAATCCTTATTACGTGACCCTTTGTGGAGGACAAATGAAACAGCTTTGACCACCACCTGTTTATTCAACATGGATACTAATGCACAGGTGTGTTGGCATGGCAGTATATGTGGTTATTATACACACTTCAGGGCTCTGACAATAATTATTTCTGAGATGTCACTAATACTGTCATCTTAATGGAAATTGTTAGAATTTTAAAACACCAAACTGAAAAAGGATGCAGTCTGAGTGGATGTGTACTGAGACATGTGTCATTTACAGCTGTTACGGTTAAATGCTAACAGAGGAAACTGCCCTGTTGCTACTGTATGACTGCACCTAGAATGCAGACACATGTGGAATTAGGCCTTGTGCAACAGATTATGAAAGACCAAACTTGAAATCCACTTCCTGTCAGAAGTGGATTTCCTTAGGAAGCTCTTTGGCCTCAGGAAGTGATGTAAAGGGCAGGAGGACAAAGCGAGGTTCATATTTCATTCCATCAAGCGCCAGCCCATGGAGACTTTGGCTCCTTTGGGTCTCGATCCACTTCCAACTCAAAACACAAGCTAAATTTCTTAAGGAATATAAAATGAACATTTGAATGAATAAACACACCCAAGTGATATTATTATTTCTTTGTTTTTGTGTATTTGTCTTCTTGTTTGTAACGTTGTCTGTGCCAAGATCCCACCAATCCCGCTCTGCTGACATGTCTGTTATGCAACAATAACAGAAGAATTTCAACATTAGTATCTTTCTTGACTCCCTAAACAGTCCAGGTCATGAAGCCAGTAACCTCAGCATGGTTATAAAAGCATGAGCTACTTAAGAGTGGAGTGGAGTTTATTTTTTCTTGTTCTGTTTTAATGTATGTGACCAGACTGTCCCATTTAAAGTATTTAGTGCAAAATATTGGCCTGTCATTTACACAGTGAAGTGCTGATTACTGAGGTGAAAGAAAATCACTTTATCATTGGGATTTTTTGTGGATGTGTACTTACTGTGTCACACAGTGTGTACTTCTGGAAATGAGCATTTCCTGTGCTGAGCAGCATTATGATCCACTGACATACCTGACTTTAGAGTAGTGTTTCCCAGCTTTTAATAGTTTGTTTTTTTTATCTTAAAGTAACAGCCCCTTACAATATTTGCAAAATCATTTATTGTCATGAATATTACCTCGACAACTCTCCTTCTTTCCACTTAATTGTTCATCTTGTCATCCTCTGTGTTTGTGTGCAGCCCAAGCTGCTGAGGCCGATTCTTCTTCCAGGAGAGGAGCTGGTGATGGATGCCATGCGGGTCCACCTGATCCCTGACGGCCGAGAAGAGGCCACAGGGTTGATGGGAGGACCGCCTCTGCTTCCAGCTGAGGGTGCCATCTTCCTCACCACTTACAGACTCATCTTCAAGGGCACACCCACTGACCCACTGGGTGAGAGAATTAATAATGCGAAGGGCTGGTGTTGGCAGGTGTTGAGTCTTTGAGTTCTCTAACCCCTGGTCTTTGTCTTCTTCTGGCAGTGGGTGAGCAGGTGGTCACTCGCTCATTCCCTGTCGCCTCTCTGACCAAGGAGAAGAGGATCTCAGTCACTTTACCCATGGATCAATTTGTTCAGGAGGGTCTTCAGCTACGATCATGCACATTCCAGGTAACCTTCAATATTCAGTTCTTATCACGTGTTGTCATTCATGCAGAGTAGAATCGATTTACAACCACACCTGACAGTCCCCTCTGCCACCTATTAAAGGGCCAGAATGAAGTGATTCAACTTAAAATAACTTTTTTTCTCTTCATCTGATTATATGCAGCTCATGAAGATTGCATTCGATGAGGAGGTAGCATCAGACCTGGCTGAAGTTTTCAGAAAACACATGCACAAACTGCGCTACCCTCAGCACGTCCAGGGTACCTTTGCCTTTACTGTGGGTCAGAGTGGGAAACTTGTGGTGGAGCACAAGACCAAGGACAAGAACCAGTCGCTAAAGTAAGAGACCAGATATTCACTCAAGGAAATTGTTTTGTAACACAGGCAAAAGAGGCTGTTACAGTAAATCACCCTCAACCTCTGATACCTGTCACATACTCTGGGTCAAGTACAAACCTTCCATTACTTGGAACAGTAACTCACCAGATGACGCAGATGATGTTCAACATCTGTAACATGAGCTGAATTTACAGCAGAAGGCCCAGCGGCTGCGTTCAAGTTTAACCTACTTTGCAGAGTTACTCATTCTCACCTGAGGAACTTTGACCTTTTGCCTTTTAACTCTCAGAAAAGGTTATGGCTCAAATGCTGTTTTAGTAGAACGTGTGGCCAAGGATTAACTCAAACTGGACATATTTACTATGAAGGACAAATGATCCAGTTTCATAACAGTGAACCAGTAGTGACTGCACTTTCTTCCAGTAGTTATCGTGTGACTGATGTGCATGCCTCTGTCACAGTATCGTGTTTCAGTCTTCAGTGTAAAAATGTGCTTTCAGAGTTGAGTGCAGAACAGCTTTTATGTCTCACTGGCTGCATCGTGTCACTTTCCCACTGAGTCAGGTCGTCTTCATCTTCAGTGCTTCTTTCTTCCTCCCGTGACTCTGCTGTCAGTTACAGGAGTGTGCCCATGCAATTAAAACTTTAAACATCCGCTGACCTTTCAGTAATGTTGTGAGGGTTTTTTCAAATAAGTTGTTTGTATCACTTTTGTAAAGTTTATGGTCTTTTTTTTAAGAGTCTGTCTGTGTCCTTGTAATTTCTGTCCTCTTTATCTGAAATCTTAGCAACCAACAGTCAGTCTACTACCAAAATCCTACACATACACACACACACTCCCCTCTTTATTCTGCTCCAGAATAAAAGGAGAGTGAGAGAAGCCTTTGAATAATTCATCAGTGGAAAATGTGGCAGCCGTTTTATCGGCCCTGTTGTTTCTCTCTGTACTGTGTGTGTGTGTGTGTGTGGGGGGGGGGGCATGTTTTTGTATATTTGTGAGGTCCTATCACGGGTTGTCCAGTCATGATGTCAGCTAAGAGAACTGTGTGGAGAACAAACATACATAAATCACTGAATAGCTTGAGTTAGGGTTATGGTGAAGGTAAGCCTCTAAGAAATGAATGTAAATCTATGTAATGTCCCCCCAAGTGATGGAACCATAGATGTTTGTGTGTGACTCCATTCATATTAATTCTGACTGTGGCTGTGTGGCACGTTAAAGCAGTAACACACCAGTGACTTCATGGATCTCAATTATGCACTGAGGCCAGCAGTCAAATCGGCTCATTGTCAGCTGGAGTTGGACACAGCTTCAAGAACTAAATGCACATTTGTTCTTTAAAAAGACCAAACAGGAAGTAGAAATCAAGTGACTAACTTTGAATGGTACATGCTGTTGAATCAGCACAATGGATTTACATATTGTTTCCTCTCTTCTAGGACACTTTCTAAAAACCTGGTGAAAAGTGCCAAGAGGACAATCGGCCGGCAATATGTAACCAGGAAAAAGTATTCTCCTCCCACCTGGGAAAACCGGAGCAGTTTCCAGTCAGAGCTAGATGAGGATGAAATCTCAGGTATCGAGAAGAGAATTAGACAAAAGGACAGGACAACATGTATCAGTACAACATCTGGCTTTTAGCATTAACAGAATATATTTTAAGTGTGTGAAAAGATATCCAGCTCTAAAATGATCTAGAGGAATTTTGATGGTCAAAAGCCATCAAACAAAGCAGAGCTGCTCACATTTTTTTGAAGATGAATGAAAGTTGTAGTTGAAAATCAGAGCTGTTCCACCAAATACTGATTTCTGAAGTCATATTAGCATTGTTTTATTGAAAATTAATACAAACTTTGTAATTTGAGGCTTTATGTTAGGTCTGAAAACAATATATATATATTTTTTTGTGTTGTCAGTAGCTTCTAGAATAAAAAAAAGCATTAATTTTACACATACATAGCCTTTAAGTACTAGAACCAGTGATCTCTCCTTTTTTTTTTAGTTTTAACACGTGGTTGTGTTTTTCTCCACAGTGTCAGAGGAGGTAGATCAGAGCTCCCTCACTCTCTCCTCCACCATCCGCTCCTCGGACAGACAAACCATGAGCAACGTGGTGGAGCGTGCCTGTTGCCGTGACTACCAGCGGTTAGGCCTGGGCACGCTCAGTAATAGCTTGACACGCTCTAAAAATGAGCAGTTTAGGATTTCTACCGTCAACCGCATGTACACCACCTGCAGGAGGTAAGAGGCGGCTGCAGGGGTGATTCAGATCACAGAATAATGATCTGATCTACTCATTATTTAAAACATTTTGTGTGTCACAGTTACCCCGGCCTGCTGATCGTCCCTCAGAGCATTCCAGACACGGTCATCCAGAGAATCTGCCGCTGCTACAGGCAGAACCGCTTCCCTGTGGTTTGCTGGAGGAACTCAAGAACCAAGGCTGTCCTGCTGCGCTCTGCAGGCCTCCACGCCAAAGGGGTGGTGGGCTTTTTTAAGTCCCCCAATGCACCCTCAGCAGGTAAAAATAACTTATAACCTTTATAAAACTAGCAAATGTTGGTCCTCTTCACACCACATACAGATGTGCCTATTTTATGCTGCTAACTTGTGTTTAAATAAAAAAAAAAAAAAAAGAATAAAAAAAAAACTTAAAAATAAAAGAACATACATAGTTAACTCATTCACTGCCAGGCGTTTTCAGAACAGAAACCCCCATACTGCCAGGTGTTTTAGAGCATTTTGACTGATTTTCAAGACTCACAGATTATCCAGTTCTAGGACTACATAAACATGGCACCCATCAAAATAAAGGGGAAAGTCTCTTCTTTCATGTGGAAAAAAATTTTCTTTTCAGCTTTTTCGATTCTCAAGTTATTGTCATTAGAACACAGGGTGGTTTCACCCAAAATGCCTAAACGCTAAATACTTCCTCAAAGTTGCGCCAGGTCGTTTCCTAGCAACCCCCCCCCCACTGAAAGCCGATTGATGCCAAACAGGTCATTGGCAGACAACGTTCGGCTTTGAAATGACGCCAAAACACATCAATGGCAGTGAATGAGTTAATTGTGTGTAAAACTGGGTAAAACATTTGTGATATTCACAACACTTTTTGGGTGTGGTTGTATTTGTAATATCAAGTATGCAACATAATCTATGCATATTATGGTCTATGTGTGTGTTAAAATGTCTGCATTAAACAGGAAATAGCAGAGTTTTGTTTCTTATACACCACAACTACTATGCCTGCAGGTCACAGTCATCATGTCACTGTACCCATTTTCACACCTAAGTAAGTCAGCAATCACTGGAGGAAAATGACAAATGAAGAGTCATTCCCAGAAAGAATGTGGGAGGTTTAGTTGTGTGGAAAGTATTTAGTTTCTGAATGAGATGATGCGCCAAAGTGTATAAAACATAAAACATCACAACTAAGAGTAGCAGTTTCACAAATGTAATTATTCTCCTCAAACACCTTCATCCACTGGGGTGTGCTCAGTCACTGCAGTTCTATTGCTCAATTTTAGTTATTTTTAAGGATCAAGTTGGAACATCAGAACCTAACTATATTATTTTTAAACTTCAGGATGTTTTCTGAATGTACTATCATGCCCGTGTGTATGTGTGTGTGTGTGTGTGTGTGTGTGTGTGTGTGTGTGTG
>JAQQZY010000005.1:42142953-42155391 GCA_030068375.1 Ostorhinchus rueppellii
TACCATTTGGGTATGCTGAGCCTAGCTACATGCTAACAAAATAGCGCAGCGCTCCTGGCAGACTGCCAGCATGTGCAGAGACCGCTGAGGTCTCTATCAACTCGTCTCAGGTCAGAGGACATATTTCAGTATGAAAACACGGTGGACTGTTCCTTTAAAGTGGCAACAATAAATAAATGACTCGGTATATCAACGTTTGTTGACTGAACCTCAAAGTATGAGGCACTGTTTAATAAAAAACCATAGTGAGCTGAGGTTTCCTTCAGAAAGTCGGACCACTTGTGTTTTTATTAAAATCCTTAGGACAAATAGAGCAAGTCATTTTGGCAGTGTGGACGAGTGCACGTGTAAATTTGCTTCCCATGTTGTTTCAGCTCAAGACGACCAAACGAGTGTATAACTTCTGTGCCCAGGACAGTCTGAACGCACAGCTGTGGATGGACAGTGTTCAGAGCTGCCTGTCAGATGCCTAAACAGTGGGCGGGACTCTGAGAGGAGCAAAGCCGAGGCGCCTGACAGGGCCGACAGCAACGGGAAGGGGCCTTTCACCACTTAAGCTCTGTTCCGTACCGTAGTGTTGAACTAATAACCCTGTGTCACAACGTTTCAGTGTTTTTGTAATAAGAAAAAATTTTTAAAAAAAACAAAAAAAAAACAAGTCCCTGAAGAACCACTCGCTGTTGTCTGACCACGCCTCCCACCTCCCTGACAGCGTGACCACTATGTGTGCTGGATGCCCGTGTGCACAAATTAACGCTTAACTGAGCACGTTGAGGCGTCCTGCAGCCTGGACCAGCATGAAGACCTTTCCAGACCCTCCGACTTGGAAAATCCGCCCCGCACTCCTCCCTACTAACCCCCTACCCTTCCTCACCCATGCTGCCGTCATTGCCCCTTTAAAACGCTCAGATGATGGAGGAGCTGCGGGATGAAATAAACACTCAACAAGTGTCAGACTGAAGCAGAAAGGATGGGACTAGTGGGTGACGGACCAAAACCTCCAGTCCTCAGCTCTACTTGCCTCTCACTGCCTGATGTAGCCCTTTGCAGTATACTTACTTACAGAAGTGTGTATTTGTCGGGGGGGGGTTTCAACATTCATGAAGGATTTGCTTTTGTTTTCCAAAAAATTTGTACCAGAAAGAGACCGTCTGCTGTCCTCAGTGAGCAGCAGCAGCAGATGATGATGATGATGATGATACTGTGAAAGCCAGGAATTAGTCGTCGAGATCAAACCAGGAGAGTCGGTCGGATGTGGAGCGTTTGTGTTTACAAAGTGGACAAGGCTGAGCTCCGCACCGGCGTTTTATTTCACACAACCACTATTAACATTCAGATTTTAAGGGAAAGAACAGGAGGGACTTGTGTATCGTAGTGATGTCTTAAAAACTATCCACAGACGGAAGACGCGGAAGGGTAGAGAGGAGCTCAACACGGGGATTGTGGGACACTTCGGGGAGACTACAGTGTTTTTTAGTAATGGACGTTCCATTAAAAACTGGATGTGTGGTGATGCAGGGGCAGATGTGAGCGCTGGTCAGACTAACTCCATCACATGACCTTGTTCTTCTCAGTTGAATGTGATGCTGCAGCTGTTGTTCTGTCGTCACCAGTGTTTAACACCTGTACATAAACAAGCCCACACCTGCTAGAAGTGTAGAGAATGTTTAGCTGGAAGCTTTAAAAAATCATTTTCCTTTTTTTTTTTTTTTTTTTTTTTTTTGTTTTATTTTTTTTTAACTGTTTGTCAGACAGACTGCCACCCACACAAACCACTCTGACCTACACCTGTTAACACAAACCCCTGCGATGTAAATTACGGTTCTACTGCTGTCTGTTGAACATAAAATTGAAATTGTAGATTTTTTTGTGTCTAATAACTCCTTTGTATATACTACTCCAGATTTGTATGTAACGTTTATGGTAGTAATTTATTTAACTGTCTCCTCAGTAAGAAAGTTCCTTAAGCACCACTTTATTTTGAAATTAGGAATTCAATGTGCCATTTGTTTATTTTCTGTATTAATGTGACTAATGCTTTTTTTAAAACTGTACAAGTAAACCCTCAATGTTTTTTTTTTTTTTTTTTTTGTAAAATACGGTTGTCCTTACTCCGTACCAGCCGTAATGGAAGTGTTAGTGGAAGAAGCGTCCTCGGGGGTGCTTTGGACTTTTTACAGGTGGGTTGTTTTACTTTGTTGCTCACCCACAGTGCCGGGATGTTCTGGATGTCGATAACAGTCTGAATAAATTACGTTGGCGTTGGTTCCTGCACCTGCTTTTCAATCTAAATAATAAGATGAGACACCTTTGTGGGTAGTAGAACCTGGGCTTATGAATAATTTAAGAATACAGTATTGGCACGTGTTACATGACTTATTCATCAGAAATCTAAGTGCAGAAGAAACATGGTGTGTTTACTATGCTGTGTGCAGTTGGGGAAACGGTTACTGTCACTATGGAGGCTGTGGAAATGTTAGAGTAAAATGGATAATCACAGGTTTACAATAGAAATGTTACTGCATCAGAGTTCAATTTCAATGTCTCAGACTGGTTTAATCACAGTACAAGCTGCCGTGTCACTGAAGACTTTAATGTGACCCAGACTCTGGGGATCAGCAGCAGAACCCACTAAAGCCACCAGACCAGATCGTGCTCGACATCCACACACACCCAGCTCTTTTCACTCTAGTTTACTCATCTCTACAACAGACAACAGCTACTTTAACCACAACAATAAGACATAATCCTTTTATTTATTTTGTTCTTTTTTTTTTTTTTTTTTTTTTTTCTTAGAAATGACTTTCTGAGCCGGGTTATGTTGTCAATCATGTCAATATAGTTTTTAGAATCCAAATAAAAACTGTGGGTTTAAATGTCCATTGCTGTTTGGGTTTCTCTCTGTTTATTTGTGTTTTCAGCACTTTAAACTTACTGTTGTCTCCTAATATGCATCACAGGGGTTAGTAAAAAGTCATAAAAATCTTGCGTTTACAAATCAGCATTTAATACCTTAAAGCAGGAGTGTCAAACTCAGTTTAGTTCAGGGGCCACATCCAGCCTAATTTGATATAAAGTGGGCCGGACTAGTGGAATACTATAAATAATAGAAGAATTTATAAATAATGTCAACACCAGAGTTTTTGACTGAAAAAAGTTAAATTCCATAATGAAAGTGTAATAAAAAAAAAAAAGTCTACAAACCGTACTAGAACATGAACCTGAAAATTTTTAATTTAACATTTTTCATTATTTATAAGTTATGATAGTGTTTTACTGGTCTGACCCACTTATCTTTGATTGTTGATATCTTCAGTGTAATTTTTGCATTTCACAAATTCATCCCAGGGGCCAGATTGGACCCTTTGGCGGGCTGATTTTGGCCCCAGGCCGCATGTTTGACACCTGTACCTTAAAGTCTTTAAAAGGTAGTAAATTTGATATGGCGGGTTTTAAGTTATGTTCCCACAGACTTGTTTGCTGTGTTGTGTTTAAATGTGTCTGGGAAATGTCCAAGCTGCAAAGAAAGTAATAGTCGACTCAGTTACGCCTGTTCCAACTCGGCAATTTATATTGAAATTAGAAACCAATTACTGCTAACTTTGCAGAAATGATCACAGAACATTTAGTCCAACACATGTGCAGCAGAAAGTTGATTTGGGGAACTTTAAGGGATGGCTTACAAATGAAAAGTAAGTATGGGGATGTGCAAATTTAACAAGTGGTGGCAGGAACAACAAACCCCACCCCTCACATGTCTTGTAGCTTGTTTTGGCATTGATCCAGCTGATGTCATGTCTGCATGCATCAATTGCTTTATGTATGTGCCAAGTCTGAAGTAAATTCAAACAACTTTGATGTATTCTTAAACATTTGCAATTCCAGCCATTATAAGTCAATGGGAGATTGTTTTTTTTTTTTCAAATTCATTAAAAATATGACATTTGACTTTTCCTAAAATGTAACCACATATTATGCATCACCGGCAATCTATAAACCAAATTTGATATGAATTCAGCCAACAGTTTTTCTGCTAGAGTCGGTGGTGTAGTCCAGGTTATACAGCGGTATATGGAGTACACCTTATTTTTCAGTCAGCGATGATTGACTGCGTTTTTCTCCGAGGGTTTTTTCTCCGAAGCCATAACCCACCCTACACAGCCTCTAATTGGCTAGTACTTGCTACCTTCACTGACTAGATTGGTTCATTTTAGGAAAGAGGACTGATGAGCCAATCAGAGGAAGAGTAGGGTGGGTCATGCCTAGGAAAATATCGCTAGTTTAGCGGCAGAGCCAGGGTCTGCTTAGCTGGTCACCTCAGTTGATTGACAGGTCAATGCACGTCTGTTTGAAAACTGCACGATTACTGGAAATGCTAACATGAAAGGCAGAATAACGTTTTTCAAATGAGTGACAGGTATCTAGAGAACCTACTGTCATTGAAGAAATAATTCTGAGGTAAGTTTTAAGGGGTTTCTAAACGAGTCACTGTTTTAATCAACTGGACATTTAGAGAGGAGATTTTATCGCCAATAGTTAAACTAAGTAGGCTAACTGTTATGAAAGCCGTTGGTTATAAAAGGCTAACACTATGAAAGGCTAACATTATCCTATGTTTGCCTCATGTTGAATGCATTTACAGTCATGCAGCTGCTGGCCTGAAACAAACTGCTCCTGATCAACTAGTTATACCTTTATAATAGTGAGCAAATACTACTGATGGATTTGTGAGGAAATTAAATAGTCTCAACTGCCACGGTTTCTTAAACGGCGTTTTTCTGGACTACTTTATTAAAAAAAAAAAAAAAAAAAAAAGCCAAACTTGTCCAGGGACCACTTCACCACTGGCTAGACTGTTAAAAAAAAAACAAAACAAAACGAACTAAACACTCCTTGCCTCCGCCTCCATGGAGAAAGGAGCATTCTGGAGCCGGTTCTCACCAGTGGAGAGGAACGGGTATTAATTACCACATTGAGGTAATGATAGACTGGAATGGGTATTAAATTCTGTTCCAAGTCTTAAATTTTACTTGTAGGAATCCTAGTGTCACAAATGGTTAAAAAACTTATAAAACCAGTCCAAATAGTCCAGAAGCAGCGAAACAGTTTATCAGAGCCCTTTATAGAAAATGGAAAACACTCAAAGTCATTGAGGAGTTGAGAAACGAGATCAACTATTTCATTTGCTGTAAAAAGTCATTCAGGCTGAAAATGAGGGTTAGATTTAGACAGGTGTAATCCTACTGTATCCTGCACTGCGTCACTGAGAGCCAAGGTTTTAGAAACTTAGGGCCAGTTATAATAGTCACCCAAATGGCTTAGCACAAAAAAATGTGCCTTTTAAAAGCTCTCTCTCTACTTTGAGTTGTTTTTTTTCATCTACATGTAATTGATACAAATTTTTATTAAGTATTTTAACCTTTTCAAATACTAGGTTTTTGTGTTGACGAAAAATAAAGTCATCCCAATACAATACTGTATATGGATTATGGTATGTCAATTTTTATGCATCTTTTTTTTTTTGCTGTATCAAATACTCAGCACAAAAATGCACTCTTCATTTCTATATTTATATGAATGGGATTCAATGGCATGTTTTTTTTCCCCGTGACAGCAAAACTGTATCACTGAACATATTTTTGACTGACTGCAGGGGCTGGGCTCTAAACATTATAGAATAAAAACAGTCTTTCCCAAATGCCATATGCATGAACACAGCCCAAATGGTCCTAAACTATAGGATTAAAAGCAGATAAAATGCACACAAATCTTTAAGGTTGAATATACCTCAGACAATTTAGGATTAGATGGTGTTACCTGCCCTCCTTCTGAACGTCTAATGTAGACGAAAACTTCAGAAGCTGATTCGAGGTGAATCTGTGAACTCCTGGTATTCTCACTCAGTTCTTCTACAGGAACAGGCTGGATTTATGGACAGGTGCAATGACAACAACCAGACAGGCAAAACCAATCATTTGGTATTAATGTGGTCAACCAGACACTTTTAATTTCAATTTTTTAAACAATGATCGTAGAACCTGATCGCTGTCAAATGATTTAAGTAAGTACACCAGAGGCCTGGAGCTCTGCAGAACCCAAACCTGCCCTCGTTCCAATCCTGCTGCTCAGAGAAATAAAACATAATAAAAAAAGAAAAAAAAATACAGCGTCACTCTTACCAAATGCCACTCTCGCCCTGTGAGTAAGTGCTTGGTGGAGAGAGAGAGAAAAAAAAAAATGAACAGACAATAGTAATCTCAAGATTGGTTGTAAAATTACTTTTAAATGTAGATAATATTTGTATATAGGTAGATAATGTTTGGTTGATTTAAGGGGGATAGCGATAAGAACTTAAAAGGTCAATACAATCAGAAGGTCTTAGCTCACTAGCTAGGTCAACAGAGAACTGGTTATACATGCACTAAATAAAATAAAAAAAAAAGGGGAAAATAAAATTTAAAAATCAGGAACCTCAAATTGAGATTGTAACCAAATTAGTTTGTGTGAACCAACACCAAATGTCTCGTTCTCCAACAATGCTAGACTGATTCTTTTAAAAAGAAAATGTGGAATTTCATTTTAAATAAAATGGCTAATTGACATTATTGCACATGAGCAAAAGACAGTAATACTATTAGAGCTCTGTTCGTCGACCCACCCTCCTCCTCCTCTGACCCTCTGAAGCGCTTCAAAACATTCAAAAACCTGGTGATGTATGACAGATGTTTCATCAACAGCAACCCAAAAAAAAAGAAAAAAAAAAAGAAAAAACCAGGGAAAACAGGATAAACCCTTTGCTGTGAGGACAGATAAGACAGCCAGCAGAGATGAGGGTACAACACTTACATTGTGCTATAATGTACAGTAAATGGCTGCATAAGTGCTTTCTCTTAAGCTGTAAGAAAAAAAAAAAAAAAGTTTTCAAAAAAGTATTTATTGTTGAGGCATTGTTTTTGTTAATAGTTAGCCTGTGCTATCCATTCAGGGGTGAAGAAATAAAATCCCTAACAATCGGGCTCCAACAGCTTTGAACAACTAGGAGAGAAATCTTTTAGGACATAAAAAAATAATGACGATGTTACCCCTCGGATTCTGTCATTTCAAAGATCGCTGCTACATTAAAACCGCACGTAATTGTGTGCAACATCAGAAAAAAGGCTTTGAAGATGATTCCTCTACACTCCGTTCTGTCTGTTGGTTTGTATTTTCTTTCTCATTTTTTTGTGTTTGTTTTTACATGTTCTGCCGCCTCATTATTGGTGTTGATTGGCAGTGTCCAGTCCAATAACATGGCAGAGTGATTCAGTTAAAAAACACCGGAGTTGCAGTGAGGTTATTTAGGAGAGTCACTCTGGAGGAGGTGGACAGATCGCGCCGTCCCATTTCACCATCCACTTGCGCTCAAACCGGCCCGTTGACGGACACTTCCTGTGGCGTTTCCTCTCTGTAAAGATGACAAAGACATGACAAATATGATCATCTTTATTCCTCTGTTGTGGGATATGCACAATGTTTATTCACCATGGGGAGTTCTGCTGTAGTGATGATTACATTTATTCCCCAAAACTAAACCAACTTTCTACACATTTTAAATCCAGCTTGGTTTAAATTTCTGGACTTGGTGGCATGTCAACACCTGAAAATCCATGTAACAGCGTGTCTCTGTTCACTGGACTGGTATTCACATGCAAAAGAAAAAACAAACAACAAAAAAATCCTCAGAAAAAAGCTCAGTTGAGGTCTGAACTCCACATGGCACCGTTTACATGACGTGCTGTGTGGAATTCAGTCCTCAGAATGTGTAATGACTGCTCTACGTCTGAAAATACATGCTTTGATGTTTTAGAAAAGGTTTTTTTTTTTTTTTAACAATATAAAGCTGTCTAGAACTCTTAGTCTTCAGCTGCACAGTTGAAAACATGTCCTGTGTTTTCCTTGCGTTATAACATTTTTTTGTTCCAGGGCTGATACTGACTGTTGAATCATCAGAACTGTAGTCAACAGCTTAGAATTAAAATACAAGCACAACACAAATGCTGAAAAATACATTTAGGCATATGTTATTTTAAAGAGGAGCCTTAAGCATCATCTAACATCAGCTGTATTTTAATCAAGTTAAACATTTGTCCCAATTACTTGACACCAGATTGTAACACAGAAACATGTTGCTCTGTGTATCTGTGGTGACAACAGAGGCTGAAGCAAAAGTCAAATGAGGTAACTTTAACACTTCTAAAAGGAGTGTCACTCCCACAGTGGGAACACAATAACAGGTCGACTCTGACACCTTACAGTTATCATCTGAAATGTAAAAGTACAAGTGGGGTCTTCATTACAAAGTAAGTGCGACAGAACCCTCACTTTTTCTTTTATTTCTATATCTATGCACCAAAGACGTCATTAGTCGGTAGATGGTGTCTTTAAATATTTTAAATCCCCATCACAAACATGTTTGTGGTATAAGTTACCATGGAGATTTACAATAAGAAATAAACCACTGCTGTGATCCTTGAGGCCCAGGGTTGAACCCCTTAAACCTGCCCATCGACACTTACTTCCTGTCAGTCTGTGTGGTTACAGGCGAGTTTTCTGCCGGCTGCTGCTCTGACGCTTTTGGATGATCTGACAGAGAGAGTTTCTCCAGAGACACTGGACTCTCCTCACTGCAGAACACAGAGAGACAGACAGACATGAGTCTAAAAAACCCCAAGTCTACTCCGTCTAGATTTGTAAAGCACAAACTTCTGGAACATGTTCAAAGCTGAAGGTTCTGCAGAGAAGCACTCAGGATAGAGCTTTACTTAGAAAGGCAAAACTGAATGAATCCAGTCATTTCAGATGCTGCTCTGGTCTATCATTACCTCAATGTGGTAATTATGTTTCAAATATAGATGTTTATACACACACACCAGCTCTCTGTGTACGACTGAGAGGTCACTGGTCAACAGGACGGCTGCTACTCGCCATCACTGAGTGAAATCATTCAGGAACACTCTCAAACCTTTTGAGGTCAGCTGTCTTGTTGTGGGGGGCACATGCTGTTTCCGAGGCAACAGCTGCAGTGGGAGGAGCATTGCCGGATTTGTCATCCTCCTCGCTGTCGGATCCCCCTGATGAGCTGCTGTCTGAAGCCACAAGAGGAGCTTTCCTCCCATCTCCCGTTGGCCAAGCACCAGAGGAGGCACTACCATCTGCAACACACACAGACCTGTCCTGTAACGTCTAAACTGGACCAAAGTTAAACCCGGGTTTAGGACGGGAACCTTCCGTCTCCAACAGACAAGAAACATGCACTCTCCCAGAGAAGTCTAGTTATAGAATTTGGCTTTTCTAATCCTCTGATTACGTCAGCTGTTTGTAGTTTATATGCCATTTAGGCCAACAGCTGAGTGGAGAAAGCAGGGTAAACCTGGTGGTTTAACTCTGAGAACAAAGACAAACACTCACCGCTCTTGTCGTGGTTTTGTTTGGCTTGTTTATCAGCGTCACTGCCGCCTGTGTCCACAGGAGAGCTGCACCTGGGATCGGTCTCTGTACTACAGGAAGGAAACCAGGAACTAAGTTAAAGCCATGTGAGGAACGACTATTGTTCAACACAATCTCCATTTTCACTTTCAGTTTTCTGACTATCCATGGAGACAAAGAAAAGACTTGAAAAAGAGTTGGTTTCTTACCCGGAGAAAGGCTGGAACTCAGTGAAGTTGGCCCAGCCAGTTTCCTGTCTGTCTGTGGTGTTTCCAGCTGAAGTGTCCCACCCCGCTGGGCTTTGGGATGCTGCATTCCCTCCAGAGTCCCTGAAATTTGCCGTCCATCCTGGACCTAAAGTCAAACCAAGTTAAAGTCAGGATGACATGCCACTTCTTCCTCAGTAGTCTGAGCTGAGCTGCTGCCTTCATCTTTACCTGGATCTGATGAGTTGGGCTCAGACTCCTCATCCTCATCAGATTCCGATCCACGGTCCCGTTCCCTGCCCCCGTTCTCCAGGCTGCTCCTGGAGCTTCCCTCTGAGGTCTGGGACACCCCAAACCTGTCAGGGCACAGAAGTGGAGGCATGGCAGAAAACAAACCATAATAAAACTACCCAAAGCAATAAAACCTTTTTATTTACCTCGTTCTGGATTTAGCTTGTGTTGCATAGTTTATCTCTTTCTCCTCCCAAATGTCTTCTTCCTCATCAGCATCATCAAACTGGCGTATCCTCTCCTTACAGCAGGCTTCAAAAGCAGCCGCATTGGCCTGTGTACAAGACACATGACATTAAACAAGTATGACAATATTCAGAATGCATGCTGAACTGTTAAGTAGACATTTTATTCATCCACTAAACGTTGTTACTCTGACACACTGTAACACTCAAACTGTTAAAGAGAACTGAACAGTAAAATACTGTAAAAATACTTACACTATTATCATCAGCATCTAGATTGAAATTTATTTCTGCAATTCTGTCAAATGTGGCACTGAAAAAAGACAAAACAATGTCAAACATGAGCAAATATGTTTGAAGTTGCAAAATGATTAAGACAAGTGATTGAAAGCAGGAATTTACAATGATGCAACATGCATATCCAGTAAAGATTAAATTCAGAATGGTTCTGCATTTCTGTATTATGAGTCTAAGCAGCAGAGGAATGAAATGTAAATAGACTATTGGTCTTTACTTGATATTCTCGTCATGTTCACTGAATTCCTCGTCATTAAAACCAAACTGATCCACAAAGTTGGCGGTCATTTGCTGGATCTGATAGTCGGAAAAGGCCTGGAAAATACAAAAAGGACACTAGTTAAACTGACGTCCACAAGGCCAGTCATTACATATTTTTTGATTAAAATAACCTCCACCTGTTGAAGTGACAGGTCATTGGGGAAGGGGCTCTCCATGTCGTCATCCTCACTGGATGAGTGCATGTTGTGGGTGCTAACCTGCAGGACACAGTGCACAGGTCTGAATCAGAAACAGATGCACAACACTACTCTAAACGTTTAACCTGCCTGTCATAAAGTCTATTAACAACATGTCTACTTCAGTGTCCTCCACCTGCAAAAACATGACCTGATATGTTCACTGTCTCACACCTGCCCCTCAACATGTTGAATCTACAGGGTCAGCTTCTATGAGGGAGCTGCTGTTATTAACACTTCGGTAGAACACTATGGTACTTCAAGTACATCCTGCAAAGTAACAACCACATTATCATTATTCTAATAGTCTCGGCTTGAACTGGATTTTAAAACATTTATTTTCATTAACACTTATAACATTTGGAATGGTTTTGTGGAAGATTAGAGTTAATTTGGAAAACAGAGAAAGTGATGGCATAAAAGTTCTGTTACAGACTTCAGTTATGCTGCTAAATGTTAAACTGGTTCTAAACCAGTGCTGATAAAACATCATCTGCCAAGTGAATCCTCGGTTGACCCTCCAGGACAGATGTTCTGTTGTGAAATATGATTTTACAACAGCAGCATGACATGAGCAGAAAAAAGTGCAAATACAGTAAAATGTTACTGAAGTTCTGTGTGAGCCACGGCAGTGCATGTGTACTGTATGCAGAGTACATGGTATATCGTAAAAACAGGAGATTGGATTTTTCTTTGAGTTTCAAGTAGAATACCAAGTTGTAGTGAAGAGAAAATATCCAAAGCAGTAACGTTCAAAAAGAAACAGCAACTTTTTATACTGGCATTTTCTATTTATATGTTGTGGCTTAAGAAAATCTTCAGAACCAGCATCAACAGATATCTACAGAGATTGTTTCCATTGAACACTGTCTAAATCTAGAAACAAAAAGCATCAGCTTCCCTTTTACATCACTATCTCTATTTTTTTTTTTATTTCTCATTAAATAAATGTAGGTTAAAGTTAAAATAAACCATTCAAGGAAAAAAAAAAAAAAAAAAAACAACTCATGACTAAACCCCACCAGCTCTACTGTGTTTCTCCTGTTCGTTTCCCTCAGAGTTTCATCCACAAAGCTTTCCCAGCGACCTCTGCAGTCTTCTGGCAGCTCTGCAAAAAAAAAAAAAAAAAACATATAAAAAATCATCACAGACCACATCATGATGACCGAGTAATGACAATAGTTTTTTTTCCAACTAAGATGTAACAGAAACAGTGACCAACAACCATGGCTTGCAAGAGACGCCAATGCAGAAGTGTCTTAATGTATAAAACCACTATGGCCATTGGATGGTAGTGCCAATAACTGGCTCCCATCGACTTACACTGCACTTCTCATCAGAAATACATAGTCATTCTGGTTTTCTTTGTTTTATTCAGAAGTTCTAATAAGCATCATGGTCTTCATCCTTTTCGTCTCGTCTCGTCGTCTTCCGCTTATCCGGATCCGGGTCGCGGCGGCAGCAGCGAGGCCCAGACGGCCCTCTCCCCAGCAACATCCACCAGCTCTTCTGGGGGAATCCCGAGGCGTTCCCAGG
>JAQQZY010000005.1:42155491-42175967 GCA_030068375.1 Ostorhinchus rueppellii
TGGGAGGAAACCAGAGTACCCGGAGAAAACCCACGCAGACACAGGGAGAACATGCAAACTCCACACAGAAAGGTCCCGCCCGGGAATCGAACCGTCTTGCTGTGAGGCATGAGCGCTAACCACTGCACCACCGTGTCGCCCCAGCATCATGGTCTATCCTCAAATTATTCCTTCATTAGAATATTTTATGGAGAATGTAACACCTTGGCAACTCCTGTGTTGGTATTTGATTGATTTCTTCTCTAATTCTTAATAAATCACAATGTCAAGGCAGTCAGATGGTTTTCTTGCACAAAGGGTGAATGAAGTTTCTGATTTTACTGTGTCAGTAAATGTGTTTATCTGCAGCTCTCCTTCAGCCACTTACTTTTGCACCTCTAAAACGCCAAGCTGGCCAAAGCCAAACAGGGAAAACATGGTTTCTTATGCACAATTTCTGCTCAGATGATCAGACAAACTACAGGCTTCTAATACCTTTGATGAGGTCTGTAATCTGGGCCTGTACTGGTCCTTTCTCCAGGTTCTGGACCACCATGTTGGCAATTCTTGTCAAATGACCCATGTTGCCTCTCCTGGTGCCTCCTTCAGCCCTAGGATTCACACACACCATAATTACATATACAACACAACTGTCATACAACAATGTTAACAAAGAGTCCAAAGATAATGAAGAGAATCCACCATCAATGTGAAACACAAGAGACATCCAGATGCTACTTCACATCCGAGTGGATTTCTAAACCTTGCATGAAAAGACTTACTGTATTTTATCATTCTCTTCCCATGCATCAAGGATCCTCTGCACCAGTCGACACTTCTGGAAGAGCTGCAGATTCAATAAAAAGCCACAACAAAGACACTAAGTACTTACAAAATACCGCCAAAATGACAGAATGGAAACACCATAGTACCAAAGCTGCTTACATGTGCCACGAGGGCATTATGGGTGGAGGTCTGTGGGTCACTGGTCCTGCCTGTCTCCACCGCCTCCACCTGAGCCTCAGTGGTTGATGCTGCAGGCTTCCCATCGTGGTTCTGGAGGCCTGGGTTGGGTCGCTCCTCTGACGAAGGGTGGTTCAGAACAGCCGCCACACACAGCTCCACTTGGAAGTGCAAAAAGTTATTCCAGGAGTATTTGAAGAACAGATCCTGCACAGACAAAAGAATTGAAAAAATGTAGAAGTCCATTTAGTGCAGAACAAACTGATATTATGGAATAGACTGAATGGAATAAACACCTGCACTTTCAAATAAATCAGATTTCAACATACAGTAAAGAAATCATTTTTAATCCTTGTCCACTTGATTTACAGCAATATTTAGATACAGTGGATATGGAAAGTATTCAGACCCCCTTAAATGTTTCACTGTTGTATTGTAGCCATTTCTTTAAATTCATTTTCTTCCATCATTAATCAACACACAGCACCCCATTTTGACAGAAAAAAATGAAAAAAAAAAAACAAAAAACCCCAACTTGGAGACATTTTTACAGATTTCCAAAACTTTTGCTGTGACAACTGTATTTTGCATAATTGTATTCTACACCTTCATTGGAGTCCAGCTATGTTTAATTAAATTGATTGGACTTGATGAGGAAAGTCACACACACACCTGTCTATATATGACCTTACAGCTCACAGTGCATGTCAGAGTAAATGAGAATCATGAGGTCGGAGGAAGTGCCCCCAGAGCTCAGAGACAGGCACAGATCTGGCCATGGTTACAAAAGAATTTCTGCTGCACTTAAGGTTCCTAAGAGCACAGTAGCCTCCATAATCCTTAAATGGAAGACGTTTGGAACGACCAGATCTCTTCCTAGAGGTTCCTAGAGAAGAACCTAAAGATCACTGTGGCTGAGTTCCAGGGATGCAGTGGAGAAATGGGAGACAGGTGTAGAAAGTCAACCATCACAGCAGCCCCCACACACACACCAATCCGGGTTTCATGGCTGAGTGGCCCAATAACACATGGAAGCCTGCAGAGTTTGCCAAAAAAACACAAGAAGGACTCCCAGACCATGAAAAATAAGATTGAATAATAAGACTGATGAGACCAAGACTAAACTTCTTGGCCTTAATTCTAAGCAGTATGTGTGTAGAAAACCAGGCCGTGCCCATCACCTGCCCAATCCATTCCCAACAGTGAAGCATGGTGGGGCAGCATCATGCTGTGGGCATTTTTTCAGCTGCAGGGACAGGACGACTAGCTGACACTGAAGGAAAGATGAATACAGCCAAGTACAGACAAATTCTGGACAAAAACCATTTCCAGACCTGACTTAAACCCAAATGAGCATCTTTGGAGAGACCTCAAAATTGCTGTGTACCAATGTTCACCATCCAACCTGACAGAACTGGAAAGGATCCCCAAATCCAGGTGTGAAAATCTTTGCATCATTCCCTAGAAGACTCATGGCTGTATTAACTTCAAAAGAGTGCTTCTACTCAATACTGAGGAAAGGGTCTGAATATTTTCCGTACCCACTCTACATTTAAAGACAGACTTAATATTCATAATCAGACTGAACAAGGACATTAGGTATGATTCATCTGCAAAAAGGAAGCATTCTGGATGACATTTGGGAGCTTCTATGAAATTGGTACCTAAAAACCTGAGGGGCTGGGCTAATAATTCAAACAAGATGCAGACTAATGTTATAAAGCACTCTGGGTCTATCACATTTTTAGAATTTTACACAAAAATCTGCATGTAACACGGTAAAAAGGACATGAAAATAATGCATTATAATTTTTTTTCCTCATATCTTTTGATTCTCTCACAGGTGCATTTTGGGAATCAAATTAATTATACAACCCAGAGTGTGTCTCAAATAATTACAGCTGTGCCAAAATCACTCGAGATTTATGTTTAAATGGGCAAGTTCTGCATGGAACGCCAGTGGACATGATGGGTTAGACACAAAACCTGGAATGAGACTGCCGATCCATGAAAAACCTGCATGTCTGGATTAGAAAAACCACTAGCATCATCAGGTTTAACTCAGTGTTTTCATTTATAGTGGTATGTAAGACCATTTCAAGCCATATTTTTCCAGAGCAAATGTACTGACGCCTAAGTAGCTTTTCATGTCCCAATTTTGGTCCTATTTTTGGCCCCAAAATGTTATTGAAAATTCATTAATTTTGGGATGACTCAGGGCAAGAGTATCATTTTTTGGCATTTAACTGAAGTAATCGTTAGGTACATACTGGGGGAAAATATGTCAAAATTTCTCTTTAATTATTGTGTTTAAAAACGCTGGCAAAGTGCCAGGTACCAAAATGAACCCAGTTTCATAGAAGCCCCCTTTTTGCAGCTTCGAAGCTTGATGCCTCCTGTGATAGTGTAAATGTTGAACCAGCTGTCCAGTGTATGTTGTTGATGTTGAATGGAAGCTGGATGATATTGCATAAATTAGCTCCAAAGAGGCCCCACCCACTGCCCTTTGGCCATGTGGTGCAATAAAAAAAAAAAAAAATCTGTGTCCCTGTCTCCTGACGCACTGGATTAAATCAATATGTGTCATGGGATACAGGTCCAGAGTTTGTCAAAACATGCTGAAGTAAAGCTCAAACATCTGAATGAGTTCTGTGAACAATGAGGAAATGGGAAGCTGCTTAGGTCAAAAGAAATCAGAAGACGCCAGGCTTAGTATACCAGTAGTAGGTCCATGGTGGCAAGATTACAGAGCTCCTGGCAGATACTGGGGGCACTGGTCTGCAGCAGAGCGGCCACCAGCCGGGCCATGTGAAGGCGGGCGTTCCCCAGTGGCTGCTCTAGAACGCCAACGGTCGTCAATATTGCACTTTTCTGTGGAAAAAGTAACAAAAACACAGCAGTTAGTCTTTCTATATTGTAATACTAATATTCAATTACAGTATCTTTAAACCACAGAAGAATCTCATAACACTGGAAATGTGGCTCATCATTTTACAGAACCAACATGTAATTCATTAAAAGATTCATTATTTCTACTTCTGTACTACTAAACTCAGCATTTATTTGTGTTTACTTAAACTTATGTTTAGCATTTATAGTACTTGGTTACTTGTAGATTTTACCTTGGGGGGATCCAGAAGAAGTTGCTGGAAGTCCTTTAAATGGGGCTCAATGGCATTTAAAATACTGCTGTTGACAGTGTAAGACCTTTCATAACCCTGAGAATACAGATCCATCAGCCCTTCCAACCTGAGGCACACACACACAAAAACATGAGTTTACTAGGCTGGAGGTCATGAATGAATGACAATTCATCATTTGTCCTGACAGAGTGGCTTCAGTAGTGATTATGAACCTAAATTCATTCACTCACCCAGACCTCCTGGTCTCCAGTAAGGTAAGTAGCACTTGAGTTCCGTTAACAATGGAGGCCTCACTTCTCTCCCCTTCGAACATGTTCTTGAGGAGCCCTGCTACACTTTCCTGCCTGAAACACACAGATTTGTTATAATTTATTTATTGTGTTATGTTGCATATGAAGCAGTTTGCTAAGACCAGTAAGATGTTTTTCTGCTACTGCTGATACTGGATAATATTAGAGTAGAATTTAATATTACTGTAAGATTGTCAGCCAAGTACAGGTGTCTGGTTCCTCTGACAGTAAAATTACATAAACTCAAACTTGTGCAAAGGTTTAATTGCAGTCAAACAGGCTCTGTTAACTAATGTTTAAACTGTCATGACAACCTGGGGTTTGTTTACTTTCCAGAAGTCTCTGTGCCAGATTGGAAACTTGCATATCTGGAAATCTGATTTAAGGGACTAATGGGTTTATTATCCCTTTCAAATCTTCATCTTACCATACAGCAACAGGACCTTTAAATCTTACATTGGAAATAACCAACAACAAATGTGCTAAAGGTTTGACTCTATTGAATAGAGAGTCTAATGCTGCTGTACCCAATTCTGAATGTGTTTTGTCACTTGCTATTATGCCTACTTTGTTTCTGAAATCCACACACCTCCACACTCACACTAAACACTACAAACAATTACGAGTTGCCAAGAAACTGGACAGAAGTGACCTTTACTTTTCTCTTTAAATTTCAATTCAAAGGACATGTTAACTTACGACTCTAGAACAGCCAATAGTGGGTCCGCCTCCACATTCTCCTGCATTTGATTGGCCTGGTCACGACTAAGGCGGATGATGTCGCAAAGCGTTTGGGACGCATTTGATTGTCTCTGAAAAGTAAATGAGTAAATCAGAAAGTTTCTAACACCGTTCCAAATAGTGTTGACACAGACGGGGTCCAAGCTTTTCGATGTACCTCAGAGTATTATGACAATTCAACACCCACCTCCTCATCTCTGCCAGTATGGATGAGCTCTGTGAGTCTCTGAACCAATTTCTCCTCATTCAGCCACTTCACAAGAACAAACATCAGCCATTAGACTCTTTTAAGGTCTTTTTTAAAAAAAGGTGATGGTTAGTAATACAAGTACTTAAAATCTGTATAGCTCACATGGAGGACATCCTGCCTCAAGGGGGCGGGCTCTACACAGCTAATGAGGCGAAGCAGAAGGTCCATCATTGCAGAGGCATCAATATGTTTTAGCACAAGACCAATAAAGCCTTCCTTCTTCTTTAGAAAGGTAATCACCTGGAAGCAAAACAGAGTACTTTGGTTTCCAGGAAACAGGCTGTGCCGTATGAATCTGAACATGTAATCCTTCATCTAGAGCAGGGGTCACCAACCCTGGTCCTTGAGAGCTACTATCCTGCATGTTTTAGATGTTTCCCTCTTCCAGCTCACCTGACGGTCATTATCAGACTTCTGCAGAGCTTCATGATAGGCTTATCATTTGAACCAGGTGGATTGGAAGATGGATACATTTAAAACATGCAGGATAGTGGCTCTTGAGGACCAGGATTGAACACCCCCAATCTAGAGAGCATCTTTTCAGCATACCTGTTCAGTTTTTCTGGCAATGAGATTACCAATGGTTTTGCTGAAGAAGCTGGCCAGTAGAGGGTTTAGAGGTGGATCTTGCTCCAGGAAGTGGTACAGCATCTCGAGGAGAGACTCATCCCCACCCAGCTTATCATTTATAAGGGATACATCTGAAGTCAGGAGCTCACAAGCAATATTTGGAAACCTTAAAACACAGAAAAACACAAAGTCAGTTAATTATCTGAATGTATAAGGTTAACAGATGTTACACTCAAACTAAACTTAAAGATTTCAGTGTGGGATTTTAGCATTGATAAGTACAATAGAGCAAAGAACTGAACACAATCATCTTTGATAACAATGAAACCTGATCTAAACTGAAAATATAAACTTACAGCAAACCAAATAGTTATTAAATCTAATAGTTATAATAACTGGTGGAAACAAAAATGACAGATTTACTGAAAAAACATGTAGGATAAATGACAAAGCACAACGTTTACTGTCTGTGCTTCTTTACCAAAACATAATCTAGCAAATACTGATCTGATGCCAATGATCAAAGTGACCTGTCACGTTCTGAAGCCTGCTGTCTCTGAAGTATTAAGTCACATCGACTCATTATCTACTGGTCTGTTAGAATTTCTCTGGTCACTTTTTTTTTTTTTTAATTCTCTTATTAATGGGTTTTGTTTTTTTTATGAGAAATGTACCACACATCCATGAGTCCGTTCAAAACTCTGTTTCCAGAAACTACAGTTCATTCAAAACTTAAACTTAATGAGGTTGTGTGAATAGGGACATAAATCAGTTCTCCATAAAACGCCCCGACTACCTGAAAGACCTCCTCACCCAAAACCTCTGGCCCAACAGTACCACCATTTTTGACAAAATATAGAGCATGTCATAATTTCTAACTAGATTATTTTTTCATGACTACATGTGTGATAAGAACACAACAGCACGTTGGGTGCATGAAGAGGTGACATGAAAGACAGGACCCTGACTTGAAGCCATATACACATCACAGATTTGGTCTTGGTTACCAAGTGTAAAACCAAATCACTTCTCCCCGTCATTATTTATGTTATAAGTCAACAGCATATGGTCCTCACTTAAAGCGGCTCCTCTCCTCCAAGTCAGCGGGTGGCTCTGTGGTGATGAGGCTGACCAGTTCCTGCATGCAGTGGTCCTGGGAGAGGAAGAGGAGCAGTCGCCGATTTTGGGCCTTGCACTCCTGCAAGACGTCATCCTCCTCCATCAGCTCCCTCAGCGTCACGTCCTCCCTGTCCAGCAGCTGGTCGATGTGGGAGGTGGTGTGCAAGTCGAACTTCCAAAACATGGTGGCCGCTGGGACAGGGGACAAAGCCCTGGACCATAGAGCAGCCGAATGAGAAGAGAGGAAAGGTAGAGAAAAAAAACAGAGATGGAGGAGGATGACAGGACAGTCCAATAGGGGCCAGAAACAATGAAAGAAAGGGGTAGGAAAAGGAAGGAAAGAGTTTAGGCGTAGGTGGGAAGGAAGCAGGGGAGAGAAACTGGTGTAAACACACATTGGCGTAACAAATAAATGCTGAAACAGCACTACCAGTTAGAGTATATCTGTTTCTATCACCTGTATATACAAGAATGTCAACATTCTGTTAGAACATATGACTTACTGAAAATTGAAGTTAAATTGTCTAATTGAATGATCAAAATAAGAATTAGAGTAATCAAATTTAATTTGCCTAAACAACGTGCATTCCATCCATAAACCTAGAGCAGAAACCTTTTATGAAACAATTATTTTAATTTGTGGAAGAAAAACACATGTTCAGCTTGTATTTATTTATTTTTTCTTAAGGTGTTTAATGTGCATTTTGTTGCATACATGTCAAAAGATCAATGAGGCAAGGAATATAAAGTCATGTTGTGGACTACAAGAAATTAATGTATATTATGTAGCCTAGTTAGAAGTTTGGTAAATATAAATACTGTAAGAAAATAATTCAGAGATGAAAATACATTATTACTTGCACTAAGAACTTCTTTTACATACAATTTATTTACACTGACAAAGAGAGGAATATGCTTAAGCGCTCACACATACCAGTGGATGAAAAGTGGATATCTTTAATCAGACCTCCCCCACAAGCAGGCAGGCATTTGTGTTTGTGCAGATGACAGAGAGTGTGGCGAGGCCTGGCATTTATCAGCATGGGTCTCCTCTTAAAACACAGGCCTCTTTAGGAGATGAGACACTGGAAGGCTCACCATAACCTGCACAACACCAAAAGAGCACATTCAGCTGCGGGACAAATTTGGAAGAAATTACAATTAAATGTAATATATTTATATCTAATATTTGCTCAAATATGGCATGTAATCATATACAGAAAACATAATTGTGTACTACGTGTTGATTGCAGTGATGTTTTAGTTCATGTGGTGTGTTATCTTCATGTCAGTTTGAAGCTGATAGTCTTTGCTCTTCTGTAAATTTAGAACAAGAATTATTCTACAGCTTAACTAGAATTGCTAGAATTCCCAAATGTGATCTGATAAAAGCTAATATATTTCATTGTTTTAATAACCTGAAAAGCTGAAACCAGCAACAGCTATTATGATGAGCATGCCTGCATCAGTAGAGACTTAACTCCACACAATGGTTATATTCAGTGGCAAGATCCAATACAGTGAAAATACCCTATAAGATAACATGATAAGGACATCTTGAAAATTTGATCAATCAGGTATTAAAGTGTCCATGTATGCTTTTTGTCAAAAGAGCTAAACCAGTCCAGTTGAACTGAGAACTACCAAGAAGAATGATGACCTGGGCAAATCAGAGGCTACATAGACAAGTTTTTGTCAAAGTTTTTTTTTTTTTTATTGGTATGAAAATGCTTCATAGGTTAAGGCCTACAGTACAACTAACGCCCACCTGAGTTTTGTTACTTGTTTATTTAGAATATATATTAGGCTTTGGTATGAAATGTTTACCTCTGGAAAACATAGATTATGCAGTCCAGTGCAGCTTTCAAGGCTAAAACTTAGTTCAATTGTTACTTTGAGATAAAATTGCACTAATATATAAAGCCAATGTGTACTCACTCATCACTTTATATTTATACAAAACGAGGACAGACCGAACAAGATTTGGTAAAAAAAAAAAAAAATTGTCTTCACCACGTCTCATTAGCAAAGTGTCAGAGGCTTTTGAATAAACACTATGAAATAATGCTGAACATGAATGTACAAAATTATTATATTTCACATTTTTGTGACCAACCACTTGTTTTTCTTCATCAACTAGCTTTCCCAAAGCTAGCGCATCTCTTTGCTATCAACTGTTGATCATGGAAGTAAAACTGAAGGAGGAAATCAAAGTACTTCCTCCTTTTTCTTTTCCTTTTTTCCTGAGGAGGACCCCTCCTGCACATGTAACAGCAGCAGTGTCCATCTGGCATACATTTACAGAGTACACAAGTGCAATAATAACCCTCCAAACACTCCCTGTGGACACCGAGCAGGAAAGCGAATGCTTGACTTTACATCCAAAATAGAACCCACCAGAGGCAGCCTCAACAAAAACAGTCTACTGGCATATATAACAGACGATGAAAAGAGGAACAATAGCACACATAAAGGGCATGCATGTGGATGTTGTGAGTCAACAATAGTCTGTAATTAGGCAAGTGAAAAAAGTGGTGAAATGAAGAAGCAAGAGCCCGGCCATTTACATAACTCTCATTTAAGTTGTAGGGAAATAAAGACAACTGATTGTAACTGGATGTTTACCATGTGCTCCTGATGACATGCACCACCAAATCCAAACAATGTCTGGTGCACTCCATGAGACAAACAAAAGCAATTGCATTAACTTTTTGCCCACTCGTGTTGATGTTTTGATATTCAGAAGCAGACCTGATTTATAATGATGGTCATTCAAAGAGTACTTTGTCAGTCCGCGAGTAATAGGATCTACTTGTGGTTTTCTGCAATGCTGCACAAACGTTAACGGTGTCGCTGACATTGCTCCGGTTCATATTAGTATGTGTTGATGATGACGGGTTTTAGGACACTGTCATACTGTAGGGGTTCTCCATTTGTTAAAACTGTCCAACAATGAGGGAGACATCGATGTGTAGCTAAAGAAATGTAAACTGATCTGGAGTAACCTTGGCATGATCAGCACATCAACTGACTGGCGGTGAGAGCTCAGATTTCTGTTTACTTCAACTCCAGTGGAGGTACCAACACCTAGCAGTACGAGATTAAAAACTACGCGGAATAATGTTACACGAGTCACGATCGTGGCGTTTCCCGTGGCTCTCGTTTAATTATCTTTTTCTTTAAAGGTAACCAACGTAAAAACGAGCACAGATGGTGTGATTTTAAATTTTCAGACGGTGTCACGGTATGCGGGGCTTTGCTACTGTTGGCCTCTAACCTACAAACTCCAAATCAACAAATTTACTTGTTAATTGCGAGTCAACAACGAAAATGTGTCCAAACTTTGCTAAACCAACCACGGTCGCTATTCTCAAATGCAACCAGCTACAACTGTGCCTCCTAACTAGTTGTCGCAACGTTCACTGAGTGTTTAACACTTCCTCAGATTCCTTCACTAAAGTTAACTCAGTAGCTAGTATTTTTTTACAACCAACTCCCGATTTTTGCCAGGCATCTAATCATCTATTTGGCAAACACTAAAAGTAACGTTAACGTTAGTTCCTCCTTTCCTCTGATTAGCTTGTAAGCTAATTAGCCACTATCAGTTAACGTGTACTGAGCTGAGTTAGCCAACTTAAATAGCTTTCCAAGTTATGTTCAACTTTGTCGATACGGGTTCGGAGTTCACAATAGCTAGTCGTGAATGTAAACTCACCACAGTGTTCCCATCCAAAACTTACCTTTGATTTACAGTCCGCTGCAAGTCCTTTCGTCTGTAAGGGACTGCTGGTAGAGTTTTTCGTTAGGCAGCCAGCTACTAAGTCACTAGCTTTTCAGCTAACTATTAGCTAGCTGTGTTAGCTAGCACACATTAGCCTGTGAGCGAATAGTGATTTGTTTTGAAGAAGGGGTCAGTCTGCGACAGCACAGGCTACTGTTAGCTAGCTCAACTTAGCTAACGCTACTCAAATGTGGCTTTGGAGTCAATCAAATTAACAGTTCACATACGTCAATAGCTACCTGACATCAACAGCAAGACAAGTTACTTCAGATATATACCATATGATCCGTACTCACGCACAAAGTAATTCAAACGCAGAGCTTAGTTTAGCATGCAAAGCAGGAAAAACTCAGTCATATTTTTCGAATCAAAATGGCGTCACGGCTACGAGAGCGCGCAGAGCACTACACAGGGAACGTGCATGGACTTCAGGTAGTGTGTACTGAGCTCAGCACTTCACTTCAAAAACAGAACACAAAGATATGCGACAGAAAGGCACCTACAGAAACCCGTTTACCTCACAGTCCTTGGTACAAGTAGAGCTGCCCTGACCTTATGGTTGTTTCGAACTTAACCACAAACAACGGATAATGGTTAATAATCAATATTATTTTATAATGTTTAGTGCTGATCCCTTAAAATAGGTAATATGGGGTTTAACCCAAATATTTATAAATTAGTTAAATGAAATAGATCCAGAGCATGAGTAAATGTTTTAGTTGTACTGATTACTTGAAAATTATTTAAATCAGTCTATTCAGACGAAATATAAATTTGTCCATGTTGCTGCTTTTCAATACATTTCACTACTGACAAAATAATTCGATTTCTGCGTCTTGTATTTGTTCTTACACAGCGCAGTGGAGTTATTAGTAAAACATGAAACTGAATTCTGCGCAAAAAGATTTGACCACTTTGTTGAAATATTAAATATTTTAAAGAAGGTGCGTGTGATTTGGTGAAAACGGTAAAGTTTGGATTTCAGAGTAAACTTGAATAGTGTTAGGATGTGTTCATATCACAAATATTTGTTACATATGTCATTGATGACTTTTAATAGTTGATATCGAGGGCGGCAGTCTGATCCTAACCTCTGACTTTATTTAGCGCCTAGACTATATTTTGCCATATTTTTCATGTGTTATCATAATGATACAGTTATAATCATACACAATCTTTGTTTGATGCTGATGTTCAGTATGAATTACACAGTCATGTAGCTGATTAATTTAGTGATTAATTATTGTTAGATATTTCTTAGTATTGGATAAACTAACTTTTGAGTCTCTAAACGATGTCGGCTTTTAAGATTATTTCCTTCGCCCCTGTCGTTATGTTTAATCTTTTCCTTGCACTTTCTTCTCTTCTGTCTTATTTCCTGCGCGATCTATCCCAGCATGCATTGCGCTCGCTCGTTAGATCGGTTGGATCATGGACCAAAGCGGTAAGCAAATGTGCACAGGGCCGTCTTTACAAAACTTATTATATGTTGTACATTTTAACTACACACTTAAAGCTCCCGATAAAACTACTTTCCCGTTGACAATATAATAGCGTCCCAGGTTAGGGCTTGGCTTAAAGATTCTGTTATTACCCAGAGCAGCTTTAAAGCTAGTTAGCGTGCTGCAGGTTAGCTAATGCTACCTCGTAGTGTTAGCTTAGATCACTTCTGTAAAAGTTGTCAAGAAGCAAAGTAGTAATAAATGAACCCATATGTATGTATGTAGCATTGGGGCTGAATTAACTGATATGGAACATTTCATGACCCCAAGAACCTTTATAACATTCAAGTAGGAGTACCTGCAAACTGCAGTTGAGTTGGGGCGCCAATGTCAACGTTAGCATAATTGTGACTGAGCTAACTGGTGTTATAAGATAATAAACAAACAATGCAGTGTAGCATCTATATTTCCCGGTAAGTGGCACCATTTATAAATACTAGTGTCCGATAGCTTGTTGTAGCCATGAAAGGCAGTTTATGTCAGTATTACTTTTGAAGTGTTAAAAGTGCAGTTTTGGAATACTGTAAAGTAGGCGTAAGCGACGAAGTTTAAGTAACTCGGAAGATCATAATTTTTGTACTTTCGTCATGGTGTTCGTGACGTTTTTCAAACTGTAGTGTTTACCTTCTAGACTGTATGGGCACGGTAACTGTTCCTGTCATATCCTGACAATGATCAGCCAAGTATAAAACTTCCAAATGGGCTCTGTGCGTTTCTATTGTGCAGCTTCATGAAATCTTAATTGAAAATGTTCCAGAATTACTTTGAGGCGCCTATAGTCATAGTATTTACTTGTTTAATGTGCTTTTCCCTCAAATAGACAATGATCTTCAAGGAAGTGATGGCTCTGGAAGCTTGGGGGGTCCAGATGTTCGCAGACGGATCCCAATCAAACTCATATCCAAACAGCCTCTAAGGAGTAAGCCTCAGCCCCGCATCCAGAGACCCAGTGGCAGGCCATGTAAAACTGAATCTGGAGAGGATGGTATGTTTCATAAACCACAAAGCTGTACTTGTTACCAATGAGATTTGATAATGTCTGTATCTCTATCTTGCACTGTGTACACATTAAAAGCTCCAGATTGTGTTGTGGAAAATGCATTTTTAAGATGGTAAAAGTGTACTTTATTAATTCGTAATGGAAATTTCAGTCACAGCCTCATCAAGCAAGTCATTTTTACAAACTGTCCTGTTCAGTAGTACAGGATATTACACAGTCCATCAATGCAAATAAAGTCCAGCGGCACTGTTTGCCTGTTATGTATAACAGGAACAACATTCTGCAGTACTCAGCCTCAGTGGGGCTGAAGAAGTATTATATTAACAGCACTCAGCACTTTAATCCAGCAGGTCATGGAGGGGATATGAGACATTATCAATGATTTAAAATGGTGCAGCATCCTCATGTATGCAGCTAAATGCAAGGTCTCCCGCTGCAGTGAAGAATATTCTTACAGAGATAACAGTTTCACAGATTTAAGAACATCAGCATCCTCAAAAAGTTTGTTTCGACATGTACATAGCTTCTGAAGGTGGACTAGAGAGTATAGTTATCTCTCTATTATTTTTCCTTCATCTCACAGAGTGCTTAGTCCCGGTCCATCTAAAATCCACAGGTGTCTACTTGGTCTTCAGCTTACCAAGAGCATGGAAATATTTCCAATATTTGCCTTGCTAAAATATGGGCCATTCGATCAGAATCATTTGAAAATTTGAGCAGATGAGGTGTCAGTCCTATGCTGTTTGTTTGAAGAGGAAAGGTGAAATATGTATTTTTAGACTTAGCATACAGCAGATTGTAAATGATATTTTCTGGTGGAAAGGGTCAGAAATTGATAGAAATATGCAGAAGTCTTCAGCAATGAGCATAATAGATTTGGATGCTGAGTTTATGATGCAATAAACTGCCTTCCCTATTATATGGACATCAGAAATAGAAATAAACATAAGAAATAGTGATATGTTAATTCCCATGACACATGATACGGACTCAAACTTTGGTTTTCCTTGACGACATGAAGTCTAAGATTATACAATTGATTGTTCACAAGAACAGTGCTCCTCAAACGTCTTTACTGTATGCCCATGTACAGTCTCTGACCGTTTTAGTAGAATATGCAAGTCCTCACATTTCCCATGATGACAGTGAACAAAAGATTTGGACTTCTTTTTCCATTCTCTCGATATGGGATGTAGCTGTTCTTCCTTCAGTCTCATCCTCAACTCATTGGAAATTTAGAGTTTCGTTCCAGGAAGTTGCGTGGATTTGTTTATTTAGATCCCCATTAGCTTTTGTATAGCAGCAGTCATGACAATACATCAGTAAATAGTGTACACACATCACAATACATTCAAATAATTGCACATCTGTACAGTTGCAATTGTAAATCTGTAATAAACAGAATCAAGAGCATGTTTAGCTAGTTGTGAACATAAAGACCAGTCACTATAATTGAAATAAATGTTAATCTTTCATTTTCAGTAGTTATATTTTGTAGTTTACCATCACACCACCAGAAGGCACCAAAGCATTACCCACTTTGAAAGTATGCAACACAGCTCTAACCATATACAGTACTCCTTACAGTTGTCTTAGCAAGTACAGTGAAAACACATTGATATGAGAAACCATGTAGCTAATGAATACAGAGTTTAAAATTTTGCATCTGAAGCACAAAAACTGCTTTGTAAGTAAAGATGAAACTGTTCTATGAAAGTTTAAATGATAGATTTTTAATACATTATAAGTGGATAAATCAGACTAAACCTAATGAGATGTGCAGTTGTTTCACAGCATTTCTTTTTATATCATTAGTTAATCACCTCTTGTTTATGGCAGATAACTTTGGCTTCAAGCAAGAAGAGAGGTTTGATTGTGGATCCAAAGCTGGTGATGTGTTCGCAAATCAGAGGAGATTTCCCCAGCCGCTGTTTTGGGACTATAAGGTATGTAAGCCAGGAAAAAAGAATTAACAGGTATTTTGTCATTTTCAGACACATGTCATTCTCTGCAGGAAAGCTGAAGTTGAAAAGTTGCTGCTTTTGTTTCAAAAATGGATTCTTGGACTAATTTTTAAAGCTTGTCAATGGAAAGTATACATTGTTTTCATGATGATGAAATGAGTATTCTGTCGGTTTTATTTCCTGCAGCTAAATTTGATTGGAGAAAGGGATGAAGTACCAATACACTTCTGTGACAAATGCGGTCTTCCTATTCAACTGTATGGACGGATGGTATGTTCTTATTTTAATGACACCATTTTTCCATGAAGTTAAAGTGTGAGGCTGATCTCTAACCTTTATCCTCTCATTCCATAGATCCCATGTAAACATGTTTTCTGTTATGACTGTGCTTTGCTTCATGAGAAGAAAGGAGAGAAGATGTGCCCAGGGTAAGGTCATCTACAGACACTTTACCTGTTTCAGTCAGGTTGATTTGGAGAATTGATGTTTTCCTAAATCTTGAAGTCTTTTACTCCAGATTATCGGAAGTTTCTTTGTGTCTAAACGTTTATCATTATGGTTCCAGTCTCAGTCTCTACAACTGCACAGACCCAGTGCAGCGTATCGAGCAGTGCCAGCGTGGTTCCCTCTACATGTGCAGTGTTGTGCCAGGATGCAAGCGCACTTACCTGTCCCAGCGTGACCTGCAGGCCCATGTCAATCATCGTCACATGAGAGCTGCCAAGTCCTCCGCAGGCCGCCAGGAATCTGTGCACCTCCCCCCAACATCTGATGTTACTGACCGATTTCGTGTGCCTCCGCCTCATTTATCCAAGAACCACGTTCATCTCCCCAACCCTCTTCAACACGGCGGTCACGACCCTTACAGTCAGCCACCACCACCGACTGCTCATGAAGGTCCGCCCCCGCCCTCTGGCCTTGGCCCTGAGACATTCCGTATTGCCACAGTAACTACGCGTAAGCACAGCAATCTCATTACAGTGCCCATCCAAGATGACTCTTCATCCTCTCGAGAGCCTCACTCTGGTGGGCCGGGCCCTTCTCAGCCTCCCCACCACCACCCTGGGGACTATCCTGGGCAGCCACCTGTAGTGTCTCACTCTCACCACATGATGGCCCCACCACAGCAGCACTTTGGCCCTCCGCCTCCTCCACCTCCTCCTATTAGTCACCCCATGCAGCATCCTCCTCAGGCCTCTGGGACACCCCACATGGTGTACAACCAGGCCCCCCCTCCACCCATGTCTACTGCTCCTCCACCAATAACTCCTCCACCGGGGCACATACTGGGCCAAATGCCCCCTTACATGAACCACCCACCTCCAGGACCTCCACCACAGCACAGTGGTCCCCCCGTTAATGCACCCCCACCCCATCACTATAACCCAAACTCAATGCAGCAGTTCCCAGAAGACCAGGGCACCCTCAGTCCCCCATTTAACCAGCCAGGAGGCCTCAGTCCTGGAATGTGGCCTGCTCCAAGAGGGCCACCTCCTCCTCGGATGCAGGGTCCTCCTCCCCAAGGCCAGATGCCAGGACCACATCACCCAGATCAGGGCCGTTACCGGCCATATTATCAGTAACCTGCCAACTGATAGGCAACAGTGTGTGTCGTTCTGTTTCATACCACTTGTCTGAACAATGTGATAGTAAACCTCAGGGTTACCAGATGTAGGACGTTCATTTTGATAAAACTGCCCCAAAGCAAGTGTGTATGTGGTGCACATTTTAGTTAACTGTACTGAACTTTAAACATAATATAGACTTTCAGAAGAGCAGGAATGTCCCTTTTTTAATAGCATATGGTTAAATATTTCTGTAAATATGTCAGCTGATTTCACGCACACGTGCTGTACATTGACAATGTTAACTCTGTCTCAATAAATTTTTAACGGCCATCACAGCTTTGTTTGAATTGACAGGTTTTTTTTGGCTTTTTTTTTTTTTTTCTTCAGCTGTTGGTTAGCACATGCTATACTCATCTCCTAAATGTTCAAAGTACAAAGGGTGGACGCAATTGTTTGAGACGCTACTTGTGTCGAAATCTAATGCCACAAAGTGTGACCTATTTAAAAGGGTTAGTTCACAGACTCCATCTCAAGATTTTGTTAACGGAGGTGTTCGTAGCCCACTGTCCTGAAAACAAAATGAAATTGGAGCAGATTTGTATAAGTCCACACAGTTGGGCTCAATAGTGGAAAATGTTGTCATGAGTTTAGATAATTTGATAGAGGATTGCACTTTCTTAGTACGTAAAATATTAACATAATTGAAAAAACTTACTCTAAGGTTATCTGAACTACTAAATTCTATGAAAACTTGTTTTTCACATATTGAAACACTGTCACATTAACAGCTTGAGACGTCTTGTTAGCAATTCCTTCAGAGCTTTGTCTTAATGTTACTAGATTTTCTGTCAAGTATTAAACACTGCAGCAGTTTGTGGACCCAGTTTGATGAAATTTAAGCTAATTGAGGATGAGTATTTAAAAAATCTTGCATAGAAAAACCCTGTACACAGTATATGCTCTTTGAAGATTAAGTTTAACCATTTCAAACGACAGACAGTGTATGTATGTATTTACATAGTTTATTATAAGACTGAGAAGTGGAATGGCAGCAAATGAAATGACGAATGGATCACTGACCTCAAAATAGCATAAATTGATACATTTTAGTCGACACCTCCCACAACAGTATTTAAAATAATGCTGGAAACTGTTTTGCAGAAAAAGTAAAATGTGTAATGATAGCACAGTGAGAATGGGTTTAATATTCACGTTATTCAAGAGTATTGATTTGAGTTTCTTGTTTGGATGTCTTTGGAGATGGTTCTACAGCCTTGTGTCCTTGAGCTGGAAAAGATAAAAACCAAAACACATCAGCGCGTTAGATGACTTTAGTCTCGTATGGTATAATTGGCTTGATTCTGATGAAACAAAACCCTGCAGGTAGTTTTCTTACCACAAGTGCATTCATTGTGTTGTTGCTGTTTGACACAAGTGTATGGAACATGGCATCATGAATGGTTGGGAAGAATATAGAGGTCTGTATCTCATCATCGAAGAACTTGCATTTGTGTAACTTCTCCATGATGTATGCTATGGAGACAATACATCAGAATTCACCTTATGCAGACAGACATACTAGTTTAATTTGATTATTTGTTTAAAGAAATGTTAATGAAACGTACGGTCACAAGACACAATGTAAACCTGCACATCGATCCGAATGAACTCTTTCAGTGTCTGTAGAGAACAGTGAAATTATTGTTTAAGTTTACCATGTAAGTGTTTTTTTTACTCAAGTACCATTAGAAGAAAGCTATTTTTCTGGTGTTTTTTCTGTAGTATAGTGCAGTTTTAGAGTCTTATTTTTCAGATATTTGTCCTAATTGTGCTTTTTATACAGTTATGGGCTTTTTCAGAAGTTTTTGTCAGTAACTGGGCTTTAAAGATTATACATTATATATTCACTAGCACTGCAGTTTTGTTTCACCTGATGCATGTTGGATACCTGAAGTTGCAGGGGGCTGATAAACATAAATACCACTGAAGGGTTAAACAAGAGGACAAACTGGTTGTGCCTGCTTTAGCTGTAAAGTAGCATTTCACACTTAAAAATGCCAAAAAGTCCACAATTCTGCCTTAGTGTTAATGCAGTAAATGTTAGTGTGCTGCCCACCAAATGCAGAATTTTAAGAATCACAGTGGCTTGATCTCTCCGTTATCTTGACTGAACACGATCACTGATAGACTTTACCGTTTTGAGTCCTTTTAGAGCAGAGATATCGAGGAAGGAGACGGCAGAGAAGTCTAAGATCAGGCTGTGAAGGTCTACTCTGGGAACAGTGATGTTGGCAGGAAGTTCAGCGTTCCAGTCCATCCTGAAGGGGAGGTCCTTGAGGTCTGTTGGCTGGTCCAACTCCTCCATCTTAAAGTCCTCATCTGTTGTTGAACAAAATAAATCCCTCAAGCTTTTCTGTGTGAAAGAAAAGTAGGGAAAATAAGATTTTTCTTAAGAACTGATCGAGTTCACTGGTGCAGCACTGGGTAGTATGATAAGATAAGATAAGATAAGATAAGATAAGATAAGATAAGATAAAATAAGATATACTTTATTGATCTCTCAAAAGGGGAAATTGAAATGTACAGCAGCACAGGACAATATACATCAAATACAACAGAAAAATAGACAAAAAATATTAAAATTACTTAAGTGACTAAAAATCACAAATAATAATGATGATAATAATAATAATAATAATAATAATAATAATAATAATAATAAATAAAGTAGCAAGTGTGCAGTAGATGAGGTCTTACTTGTGTAATATAGTCGTCTCTGTTCTTTAACATTTTCCTGATTTTCCTGAGAGCCTTGTTCCTCTTCCGTAAAACTCTCAGAGGGTTAAAACCAACCTGGAAAGCCAAGCCATAGCGTGAACTTCACACACACTCTTTCTCTGAAGTAAATGAGAGAAAAGCTGTGTCTCCAGTACATACAGCTTGTATAAGTTTGTCCTTGAAGAAGTCAATGTTAGCAAAGAAGATTGGTGAAGGTATCCGGAAAATTTTTACTCCCTGTGGTTCAAATACCTGAGAGGAGGAGAGTTGTGGACAGGAAACGGTGGAACATCAAGTGAAAAGTTTGTAATGTACACAAATAGTGGTACATTGTATGATTCAATCAGCTTACATGGAGGTAATCTTTCCTATCTCTGTACAGCTCAGTCCCTGGGATGTTAGCAAGGACACAACAGCGTGGACTGGAAAAAATGAACAAAAGAATTAGGGTTGGATAATACTGTCAAAAAATAGTTTGAAATATTCTTAACTTGAATAGATTGTTTTTGTCATCATTAAGTCAAGATAAAACATAAATCAGGTATGGTTTTCTGTATTCTATTTATAGGTTGTATAACAAGCATCAACAAAAATCAGTGGACTCAATGTGTTTCATAGGTACAGTGTTTAACACATGTATTCTTCCAGCTCCACCCAGTATAAGGTGTACCACTGCTGCCATCATTTAACTAGGGTGACCATATTTGGACGTCAGAAAAAGAGGACACTCGGCTCAGGCTCGAGATACTTCAATGATATTTGAAGTTTACTGAAAGATGCCATGTGCCTTATAACCAGTATTCGAGTTGTAAAAAAAAAAAAAAAAAA
>JAQQZY010000005.1:42192189-42202241 GCA_030068375.1 Ostorhinchus rueppellii
AAGGACAGAGCAGATTTAAAGAGACACCAACCCTTCACCAGCGGACAGAACCCAGAACCAAGAGACATATATGACACTTTTATTTTTAAAGTTTTTTTTCCATGTATTCTCATTATCCTTTACCTTTTCATAATACTGTATATTCAATCTCTACCCCTGTTGTGTCTGTATTTTTACTATCCTGATGTTACATACTTCTTAAATACTCTTCAACATATTTTATTTTTTTTGAGGAGTGGAAACCTGTTATTTAGATGATTTTTTTGACAGTAAAACCAACAGAAGACTTGACATGTAGAGTAATAAAATATTTATTGTTATATTTCAGCTGTTGCACATTCATTCTTCGTCACATTGCTTTTACCCCAAACAGAACATGATGTTGCAATGTTCCAAAAAAGTTAATTTACTCTCGTCATGAAAATATAAATATACTTGTAAAATATTTTACACCTAATTTTTCTACAAATTCACTATTTACAGTATAAAAAACAATAATACCATGTAAATTACTTGTCTTTACAGTACAGTATATATTGTATTGTAAACGTGTAAGATTGTCTCATTCATAATCATTCATAATGACAATAAAACTGTGTATTGTAAAAGAGATCTGTAAATGTCTTTTACAATAAAACAAAATCTGTTTGTTTTTCATGTTTTCTGACAGAAAAATCTTCTTTTCAGATGTCAGAACTTAGTTTCTCCAACTGGTACCTGTGGGGAAAAAAGAAGAGCTCCTATTGTCTATGTTTTGTGCATTTTGTAGATATTACATTTATAAAAACAAAAGTATGTGAAAAAATATAATCCTGAATGTTAAAGCATGTAAAATTTTGCAGTTGTTTTGTTACTCACATTTCTATCTCTGCTCCTTATACTGCCTCCGGGATGGTGAACAGTTACGGTGGTTACAATCTGCAGAACAAGAGCAGCAGGAGCTCAAGGAACAGGACTTACTTTACTTTGTAAGACTTCAAAGCTTAATCATTACCTTGTCAAAGTCGGATTTGTTCTCTCTTGCTTCTGGATGTTTCTCCAGGATGTGCAGCATGGCGTCATGCAGCGTCAGGAAAAACATTGATGGCTGAACTTCATCATCAAAGAAGCAGCAGCTGTGGAGTTTCTCCAGGATGTACTCTGGAGGAAAGAAGTCATAACAGCCACAGATAAATATTATTGTCACTAGAAGAAACTTTTTATTGTCTCATATCATAAAAAAAAAAGAAATATCTTTTGGCTATAGCAGAAAGAGCTGGGCATCATTTACGATGCTATACTATGTATTTTTGTTCTTTGACATCAGTGTGACATATACGGTGCTGTAGGTCTGGTACCATCCACTACTCGAATAAGGGCAGAAGTTTAGAGAGAGAGATAGATAGATTGCCATGTCTCTACTCTTTACTCCTTCTGTCCTCTCTCTCTGTCACACTCTCTCTCTTTTATCAATTATTCCCCTGCTCTGCCAATCAGTTTAAGTCGGCACACCTGGTTAGTCACAGCTGTGGCTAATCAGGTGTGGCCTGTATAACCTGCTCTCTCCCGTCTGTTCTCTGCCAGATCGCTCACTGCCTGTGCATGACTTTCCAGGGTTACCTCCTGAGTGTTCCCTGTGAGTTTGATCCATTTTCTGTACCTGACCTGTTCTACCTGCTCCCTGTTTCTGGATCATTGCACTGCCTGACTACGCCTTCTGCCGGCTCCCCGGTTGTTCTGTCTGCCTTTGGGTTTGGACCTCGAGCTAGTGCCATTCCCGGTGTTCCAACCCACTCCTCGTCCCAGACTATGCCTTCGCCTGATCTACGTTGGACTTCTGGTATACAACCCCGGACTGTCCTCGACTCTGCACTCTGCCTGCCCCTCCTTCTGGATCCTCAGATCAGTGGACTCATTGTCCAGTAGTGATAATACTAGACGAAGTGGATTTGCCTTGGATTGTGTTTTTGGAGATTGGAAATTTTGAACTGTGTGTTTTGTTGCTACTTTGCAATAAATCCCTTGAATGGTTTCCTAGTCTGTGGTCCTGCGCATGGGTTCATTCTTGGTCCGTTAGATAGATAGAATACAATAAATAAAATACAAGAGCAAACACACGATGCATAATAAATCAGAAGAATAACGGGCTCAAACACTATGGAGGGTCTGCCTGCAGGATACTATGACACTGTATTTGTAAAATTGTGTTCTGGGAAAACATGTGCTTATGAGGGATTAAAATGCTATAAAAAATTATTGAATTGCAGCAAAAGAAAAGAGCACATAAAATGGATCTTTGTGAAAACTTGTCATTTTCAGGGTGTAGTTGCAGGTCAGAGGTTGTTGTTTGTTCATGCAGAGGGAAGCATCCAAAAGTGATAACACACAGATAAAGGACGGAAGGAGAATGACAACCCTGCATGATGGAAACATTCATCCTTATTCTGGCTTCGTACTTCCTGTGAACCACACCAATTTGATATTTTTCATGCCACCAGCTACTTTGTCTGCGTTTTCATTCATCTCGTCTTGTCTCGTCGTCTTCCGCTTATCCGGATCCGGCAGCAGCTTCAGCAGCGAGGCCCAGACGGCCCTCTCCCCAGCAACATCCACCAGCTCTTCTGGGGGAATCCCGAGGCGTTCCCAGGCCAGCCGAGAGATATAATCCCTCCAGCGTGTCCTGCGTCAGCCCCGAGGTCTCCTCCCGGATGGACATGCCCGGAACACCTCCCCATTCATGAACCTTATTTTAGTAAAGTAAAATGTAACTAATGATGTTATGAAAAAACATGGGCTGGGCCTCAATTATTGGATGATAATGAAATTTCTACAAATGATAAAAGAATATGGTTTTGTTTATTAGAAAATGCGTGCAACAACACCAGGCTGAGTTTGTGCTTTTTGTATTCATGCTTCTTCAAAGGTGTTGGCTGATGTGCCCTTGAGCAAAGCACTTAACCCCCCATTTTCTCCCCAGTCACCTGCCATGCAGTGTGTGGTGTGTTCCTGTATGTTCTAGAGATGGGTTAAAAGCAGAGGCTGAATTTCACTGTGTGGTTAAATGTACTTGTCATGATTCTGGTCTGTACCTGCTACTCTGTGAGAGGTGAACTCTGAGCTAGTTTCCCTGATTGAGCTGCAATCGGCTCATTTCCCACACCTGGCGTGCGCAGCTGTGGCTCGTCAGGTGTGGGCTATTTAACCCCGTCTGTTTTCTCTCTCCTTTGTGAGACTGTTCAGTTTGGTCCTGACCTTTGAGTGTTCCTGAGTATTCCTTGAGACCTGTTGTTACTGAACCTGTTCTGTTCTGACCCTTGTCTGCTTGCCTCTGTATCTCAACCTCTGACTGCCTCCTAGTACTGACATGTTTGCCTGGACCCGTCTCTATTTGACCCCTGGATACCCAACCTGCCCTTCGTCCATGACCACAGCTCAGTCTAACCCCCATCTGGATTACATGGTAAACAACCCCTGCACCGTCCCCGACCAAGCTCTCAGCCCGACCCCTTGGATCAGTGTGGATCTAGCCCTGTGGGTTCGTTCTGAAACCTCCGGACTGAAGAGGACGTTCATTGAACTGTTTATTGAACTGCACACAGTGACACTGATTTATTATCTTGTACTTCTGTTCAACTTTCATTCTTTGTCTGTTCCTGCATTTGAGTTCAAGCCTTGGCCGTTACAGTACTGTACACTGACAATAAAGGATCTTCTTGTTAATCTTCTATAGAGACTTGTTTCATCAATGTCACAATACGTGAATGTGCTGTTGAGTTTTTGTTCATGGACAGACAGTGATACTTCACATGTTGAAGACTGGTCTAGTGAATTGGACAGCCTTCTTGGAGAAAACAGATGGAGTAGATTATAGATTCTTTTTTTAAATTTCATTTTTATATTTTTTAAATTTTAATGTTTCAATTTTTTTTATTTTGAATTTTTATTATTATTGTGATAGATAAATTCAAGTTTCGTATTTTAATAAAGCATACACTAAACTAATGCACACTTACATGATTATTTCCACTTATTTATTTTCTGTTCCTCAAGTACCTCATTATTTTCTTTCTTTGCCTAATTTATTGCTTTTTTTGTTTATATTCTGCCTGTTTTAGGTAGTGTTCTATGTTTTATTTTATCAGTATCATCAGTATATTTCACATTGTGGAAAATCCAGAAGTTGCTGTTTTGTACAAGTTTTGACTGTAAAGACGTTGTATTGACAAGGACTTATGACATACTTCTAATAAACTGATCCTGCAGGTTCATACTTACGATCACATGACACAATGTAGACGTCAACTTCAATCCGAATCAGCTCTTTCAGGGCCTGGAAAATCACAGCTGATTAATGCCAGTATCAGTGAATGAACTGAGCATGTATTTCATAACATGACTTCATAACTCACTGTTTTGAGTCCTTTCAGAGCAGAAATGTCCAAGAAGGAGACTGCTGCAAAGTCCAGGATCAAGCTGTGGGTGTCCACTCTGGGAACACAGATGTTGGCAGGAAGTTCGGCGTTCCAGTCAATCCGGATTGGAAGGTCCTTGAAGTCAGTCGGCAGATCCAACTCCTCCATGTTCCCTTCATCCTCCGACTCCTTGATGGGTCCACTTGATGTGCTCATTAAGCCTTTCTGTAACAGAAAAACAATGTTCACTCATTTTTTATTGGTCTATTTTATTGAAATCTTACAGCAGGTACAGAATCAAAATAAAAAATATATATTGTCTAATGTTTCAATTGATAAGACTTTCACACAAACTTTTACAAGACAGTACAAAAGCTTTCCTCCAATAAAAGGGCCTTTTTAAGTTCTTAACACATGACAAGTTACAGCCATGCTCTGACGTAAACACAACAAACCCATGTCTACTTACATCACAGGCCTGGGCGTATCATATCTAAACTAAAGATAACTACGGCTGAACCTTGTACTGTCTGCTGAGCAAACCAATCACACTTTTAAGCACCTCAACATAAATAACTTTACAAACAGTGACACTAATTTGATCATATGGCCTGAATTTGCCTTTAGATAACCCTATACTGACTGTTTGGCACTGCATAAAAAACACTGAGGTGAAGTTATTAACCTATAAAGACCCAGTGCTACTTTTGTGTTAGTTCCCAAATGAATTTTTATCTAAATGTAACCTTTCTTAAGTGATTTATCTCCATTCATTATAATATTATCTTCTGTCTGTTCGAATTTTTTAGGTGAAAATTAGGTATTTGCCTATATTTAATTCACTGAGCATGTGGATGTTCATAAAAGCTTAGATTAAAGTTGAGAGTTTTAAAATCAGAAATAGAGAAAACTAACCAAAAAAGGGACTTAATCAGCAAAGATAGATAGATAGAAAGATTTATAACTGAACACAAAAACAAGTGTCTTCATGCACTGCCATTTATTAAAATCCATGGTGAATCAATGTAGTTAACGATGACCGTGTTTCTGCGTTCATTATTGAACCTGTGAACATCCAAATGGGTCATATCTCACGACCATGACACCAAGTTTGTACACAGAAACAAGGAATATAACTCTGGTTTAACTTTGCTCTCTCTGTACAAAAATAACAAAATAGAAGACTAAGTACTAAAAATAAGGTAAAAACAATAATAATAAAATATAAATGTAAAGATAAACTATCAAATCACAGTATTTACAGTGTGTATGTGCAAAGAGGCAGGGTTATTGAGGTAAACAGTAGTGCAAACATGCACATGAAAAGATGACACTGCATTTCACACCAATTATTTACATGTATTGATAGGATTAGTGGATTGATAGGTATTAAACAGTTTAGATCAGTAGATGGTTTTCATCACCATTGGATGTTTGGCTTTTTATAGGTTAGGTTGGGCGACGTTCAGATAACAAGTCTTTATGCACTTCAGATATTTTGGTGAAATTCCATTTTTTTGTGTGCTTGTTCATATTACACATTAAATCTGACTTCTGTCAGTTTCGAGTATGAACTGAATGCGACCCAGAAGTGACCCGCAGACGTAAAAGAGGTCCCAGGCACACGATGCGTTTACAGAAGTAAACACTTTCTTCTCAGACATAGAATTGTGACATTTCAAAGACGTTAAGATTGGATAAATGCTAGCTGGCTGTTCAGATTGAAGTCGCACTGACAAATATCAGATATGTATCAGTTTTAGGACCACATATGAAAGTGGCCTGGGTCCAGTTTGAAAAAAATCAGATTTGTGCTGTTCAAACTGTCCTTAACATATCAGATACAGGTCACATTAAAAAAAAAAAAAAATCAGATTGGGCCACATCTCCCTGAAGTCTGAATATAGCTTTAGTTAGAGAGTTATTAAACCAAAATGGTAATAAAGTTAAAGTAATAATAACCAAAACTGAGAACTTTTTTCCCATTTTGAAGGCCAATTCAAAGTATTTGTCAAAACTGTACTCACAGATGTACACTGCAGGTCACCCTTCTTCAGAAGTTTGCGAATTATCCTCAGGGCTTTATTCCTCTTCCTCAACACTCTCAGTGGGTTAAATCCAAGCTGAGAAGACATTAGTGTAAGAATGGGGTCAAAGATAAGTCAGTCTGTCTTTTTATTACATGATCTTTTAATGTTAACTTGTTTATTTTTAAAGCACCATTTGTAAAGTGAAGGGTTTCGACTCCACTTACAGCTTCCACCAGCTTGTTCCTGAAAAACTCAATATTGGCGAAGAAGATCGGCGATGGTATCCTGAAGATCTTCACTCCCTCTGGCTCAAATATCTGGAGAAAGTCAATACTAGATTACACCCAAACTGAGACCAAATGATCATAAGAAAAAAGAATATAAGTATGGAGTAATATTTAGAAAGCCAAGCTACAACCATTATGCACACTGCAAAATAGAGCAATACAGATAATAAACAATACAGGATATGTGGAATATGTGGAACACACCAATCACCTCTCACATACACTCAGATTAAAGGATCTGGAGGAAAGTAAAACAGCACAAACATAAAAAAAGCAAGAAACCTATTATTTCCAAGCAGTATGCAGAAATTATTCACAGATAGAGACAGTGTTTACGACTACAGATAGAAATTAAATATGAAACAACATTTTTCTGAAGTAAATCTTAACAAGATGCAAATTTCATGTTGTAGAGTGGTTTCGTGAATTCATCTGAATATAAGATATGTGAAAACACCACAAAATTCAAAGAGATGCATACAACCCTTATTTTCCAGAGATAAAGTAAGAATGAATAGGAGTACAACAATAACAATAATTATTGATGGGATGTAAATATTTGTTTTCTTTTTTGTTTGTAATACCTATTGACCTACTATTTATATGGCCTGTGTATATTAGCTGATTAGCCAAGTCATGTGGAAGGACAAAATAAGCTCAGCTTTTTCTACTCCATTTCAGACATAAAGTATTGTTAAAGAGCCACAATTAAATTGTAATACATTTGTGTGATATTTGTTTTCTTTTGGGGTTGATTTATTTCTATATTGGAGTGTCCTTTAAAATCTGGAATTTCTTTATTTATGTTCGAAATTTTATCTATATCGATATCTATAAGGTGTAACTGGGCTATTAAAGTAACATGCAAACACAAACTGGGAAGAGGAGAGACTTGAACTTCTTGATTTGTGTATGGGTGGAGTTTTTGTCCTCTGTCTTACAAATGTAATGCAGTTTTTAGTTCATATTTCTGAAAGTTACAGGATAAAGTTACAGAAGACACATGCTTCTGACTTACATTGATGTAGTCCTTCCTGTCTTTGTAAATATCGGTTCCTTTGATATTTGCTAACACACTGCAGCGAGGGCTGAAAAAACAATATACATGAAATTATTAACTTCATCAGTTTTTGGATTATTAAAAGAATTCTATTCTTACTGGTAAAAAGAAGGCTAATGGAAAACACCATGTTAATCTGCTTAAAATAAAATAAACAAACATTAGCGTGCTAGCATTTGTAAATTTCCACCACATGGAAAAGAAAAACTCAAGCTAGAATTTGATCACAATCTCATACATCAGAACATCATATTTTTTTGATAATCACCATCATTACGTTCACAAACGTAATTTCGTTGCTCTGAAATACTGTGCAATGACAATAAATGCATTCCATTCCATTACCAATATTTAATCTTTCAAAAAGCAGTAATATAAAGAACACTAACACAACAGTACAGTAACATTTGAGTTAAAACTACAAATGGTTAGAGTTTAGAATCTAACACTGAAAATGCATGTATAACTATACAAAATAAATTCACAAACTGCCTCACAGTTGTTTTGTTTTAGTCTTGAAAAATGCAAATTATGAGATAAATAAATATTAAGGAAACACTTGAAACCTTTATGTTACTCTTTATAAGTGTACATGCCAGTTCAAACTGAGATATTGACCAGATACTAACAACTGAGTTCTAATGACGACGCTGATCAGTTCCACACCAAGACCTGCAGCTAAACCCAGATCCAGACCCAGCAGGATGGCTGCCAAACAGGTACCGATCCAAACCACCTGGACACAGACATCGAAGACAAAGAAATTTAAAAACAAAATTCTGACAGATAGACAAGTGCAGAATGATGACAAATGTATCAAATGATCTACAACAAATAAAACAAGGATTTGTGGATCTGTGTGCAGCTGAAATGATGAAAAGAGTTGCAAAATCTGTGTAAACCATGTATACTGGTCTGTATTTAGCAAACAATCATTGACATTTAACCATCTGTGCAAAACTCATGAATATATTTAGACATTGGTTTACACAGGAAATCTTTAAAAGCTTAAGTAAGAAATAATGTATCTTAAATTATATTTTGTACAAACAGATAGAAATACTGGGACACATCACACCTAAAGCTTGTAGGATGTTCTATTTGTATTTATTTGAAAAATTATTGTGAAAATCAAAAGTTCATCTCACTTGTCAGTAATTAACACCAGAAATGTCAAAGCCATATTTAGGTTTAACACCTGATCTTTGTTTCAGACCATTACAGAAGGCTTTAAATGATTATTTACGCTCAGAACATGACACATATTTAAGAAATCTAGAGGTAAAACATTTAAAAATATTATATTGTTAAAAGCATTTCTGAAGCCTTCTGTAAGTGTAGACAGCAATGGAAAATACAAACAAAACAGAAACATGGACTGCTGTGGTATTTATAGAAATATAAAATCACATTATGTCATTTGTCTTTATCATTTTGTACCCCAGACACTCACTTGAATTTAATGTGACCTAATATATTTATTTTACATTTAGAGCTTTATTTCTATATTTCATCTAATTTTTGGATGAATAAATCATCATGAATCTTGTCTCTTGGATATCTTAGATCATATAAAATACCCTCTGAAACTATTTAGTCTCCTCACATTTATGTGTTTTCTGCTTTGAGAGTGTGTGAGGACTTACACAGTCTGGTTTGTCCCTCCTCCACAGATATGGTACTTCTCTAAACTGCATCAGCATGCCTTTGAGGTTGACGATGACCACAGCACCAAGCACAGACTGTTGAAATGATGGGTCAAAGGTCAGTCCAGAAGTTAGAAATTGAGCCACAGCAAGTTCAGCTGACATTTACCTTTGGTAGCGGCTCCAGTAGGTAACCAAGAGCCAAGGTGACGATCATCACGATGATGGCTGACAGTAAACCTGCCACCTGACACAGACAGAGGAGCCTTTTGGTTAAAGACAGGAATATTTATGTGTAAAGATCAGCTTTTTTAATGTTGCCCCTTCCACTAATGCGTTATTTCAATACATTGATTATTTTATGTGCCATTATTTGTCTGAATTAAACATGCAGTATATAATGTCTGCCAGTAGGTGTCTCTCAATCAAAACCCCAAGAAAATATATAATATTAAAAGACTTGGTTAAGTAGTATGGGATCATGGGAGTTGTTGTTTGCACCACCATTGCTGATTAAAATATTTGATGTGATATACTGTATTAAAACTTTATTCACTTTAAATGCTTAGATAGATAGATAGATAGATAGATAGATAGATAGATAGATAGATAGATAGATAGATAGATAGATAGATAGA
>JAQQZY010000005.1:42220576-42233550 GCA_030068375.1 Ostorhinchus rueppellii
AATGTACATAAACCAACATATATGTGGAATAACACCCCATCATATATACTGAAAACATGAGCTAACCAGCACTTTGGCCATTTGTTTTCTTAATCATCTAATTAAACTATGTAAGATTTAGCACATTTAATGTCTGAAGCAGATGTTTTCTAAGAAATTGTAGAGCAGTGTTACTGCAGATCATCCGACAGCGTGGTCAGGATCAGATGGTGTCGGATTAGCCCTTGATCTATCACACCTTGGTTGCTGATAAATAACCACATAATAATTGATATCTGATAAACACTGGAACAACTATCTTAGTCAACCCCAAGGTCAACATTTTTCCATTAGGTCTGCATTTGATTCTTTTCATAAATAAGTAACAAGATCAAACACAACAGTAGGGAATTATCCAACAGAACACACAGTGATGATTTATGTGTAAATCAGATAGAAATGTTCTGTGTAAAGGCTTGACTTGCACTGACATCATCCCACTCCCCTCTGAGAGAAAGGGTTGTTTTACAGCCAGATCTAGTTCGGAGATTACAACGTATATTTACATGTGAGCTTTTTGATCTCAGTTCTTGATGAAGACGTATCATTAGTCTGTGAAATGACGCTTTCAAGAATAAAAAAGCATTTACACTTTTCAATATTCACTTCTTAAAAACATTGTACGAATCCACTCAAACATTGTTTCATTGTCAGGAATATAATTTTAATCTTTAAATAGATGTTGAATGAAACAAAAAAAAAAAGTGTGTCCTGAAGGCAAATACAAATTTAAAAAAAATTATTGTTGCATTTATCCTACCACCAAAGTACCAAAAATAAAAATCCAGTGTAGCCACTGTTGTAGGTCATTGTCTGACGATTGTTACAAAGTCAATGAAATGAAAAAAGAAAAAAGCAGTATTTGTTTTTCTTCTTTCAGGAAACAGAAAACATGAGAGCCACTTCACACACACTGTCTGTACTGGTGTTAAGTACAAGATATGGTGAAACAGATAGAGTCTGTAACAGGGCTGAATTATCAACTCATAGTTACAACACTTCGTTGTCTCTGACCTGATGCCTCATGCATGATGCATTATTTTTATGATGAAAAAGTTGACTAAATTACAAGAAATTTCCTCTGTTAACAAGAGTGAGAAAATTGGATGCTGTGCAGCCTGAATTATTTAGAAAGTTTAGAAACTGTCATTGAAAATGCACAAAAAGACCAGAAAGGGTGAAGTAAAATATCTGACAACACACTGACCTGTGATTGTATCATGGATAGTATGAATATACTGGACACTAAGCTCTGTTTAGAATAAACAATAACAATGATGTCTTAATCTCAGTGTAACAGGAAGGATTTCTCACAATATCAGTAAATCAGAAACAGTAGAGAAATGAAGAGATGCTGATTTAAAATCAAATTAAATGATTTTGTTTTATTTTTATAGATCAATATCACAAATCAGAGTTTTGCCTCAAAAGGCTTCACAATCTATCAAATGTTCAATACTTCTGTCCTCAGACTGAGGAAACATCTGCCTCAGAAAAAAACATGATGTAGTGTTATGCTTTTTACCCAGAGATTTCACCGTGTTTGATGTCACAGATATAGTGTATGGAAAAGCTATTAAAAGTCTTAAAAGACTTAAAAGTGCAGTGATGGAAAGTCTTAATAAGGGAGCCATTTCTGTTTCATGGGGCCATTACTGTCATATAAAAAAGGTTCTTATATAAAGTTTGCAATATCACCTGATCCCCCCCCACACACACACACACACATACACACACACATATAGTTTATTTACATAGTTTTCTGTCTAAAAAGGCTGTAATTTCCTCATATTCAACATTAGCTTTTAACAAATTACAAACTGTACTGCAATGCTTGTTGCCCAATCTGCTGTATCTAATCCACTTGAGGCTCAGTTGGGATCACAGCAAAATCAATCACTTATTGCCAAATAGTTCTTGTTAAAGATTTTTTTAGTAAGTAGTAATGTATGATGTGACATAATGCACGTTATCCCTAAGAGAGAAATGTAAGACCCAAATGCTGAACATAATCTCTTACTTTATATTTTATTCTATGCATTATTTATTTATTTATTTATTTTTGCACACAACAAATCAAACATTAAGACAAGCAAAGAAATATTGTGCAGGTGAGATCAGAAAACACCATGGGGCTTACAAAATTCATCATTAATCATTTCATATTAAGAAGCTGTTAATAGTGAAAATAAAAACTGATGTCACGAGGGTTCAGGGTTTGAATGTAAATGAATGAATGAATGAATAGCCTTTACTGTCATTGCACAACATTTCATAGCAACGAAATTTCGTTTGTGCTACACAATATTAGTTAACGCATAGAACAACCACAGTTTTCACAGATCAGTCTTGTCTGTACATTATTTTGCTCGTCGACATGAATCAGAGTAAATCTGAACTGACTGAGACTACTTATTATCAGAAGCACGAGGAAGTCAGAGACGCAAAACCACCAAGTCACTACCTCATCTTAACCTTTATGTGTCAAGCAAGTAATTTGTGTCTGTGGTGAAAATTATGCAAGTTAAGTTGATTCTCTGCTACAAATAAAGTCATCATTCAGGTCACCCAAGTGAGTCTTATACATGAAAGGTTTAGCCATGAATTACAACAACAACAACAACAACAACAACAGCAATAGTTCAAAGAGTGGTGTTTTCATAGTTTACTGTGTTCTTTATTCTTCCTCTTTTTCCTATTTCAGTTGGTGACCTGTTAGTGTAGAGTACATTTAAAGTCAACTGAGTAAATTTAAGTTTTTTGTTCATGTGTGTTTCAAGTCATAAAAATTATGACTTATATCCAGCTGTACTGTTTATCACACTACAGTTAATGTCACTATTTATCACCATTTGTTTTTACGATATCCTCTGCTTTCTGCATTTTTTTCAGTGAGAATCAGATATTTTCCTATATTTAACTAAACAGTCATGTAGATATTCATAAAACCTCAGGTTAAAGTTAAGAGTTATTACATCAGAAACAGACGAAACTGAAAAAAAAGTGACTTCTATCATTAACCGAACATAAACCGTGTTTCCATCCACTGTTGTTTATTTAATAAATAAATAAATAAACTGTCATTGATGGAACTCCTTGGGTTTAATTGGTGAATCAATGTTGTAGACGATGGCAGTGTTTCCGTGTTCACTACGGAGCCTTTGAACATCCAAATGAGTCATACCTGATGACCATGAAAAGATGACAACCTGTATTTTACACCAATTATTTACATGTATTGATAGGATTAATGGATCAGTAGTTATTTAACAGTTTACATCAGTAGATGGTTTTGGTCACCAGTAACTGTTTGGGACTTTATGGGATCAATCGACACTAGTACACAGACACACTAACATGGACTTGACTTCAAAATTACATTTGAGTCAACGGAAGTAGATAAATAAATCCCCATAAATAAGTACTATTCTTAAGTACTATTATTTAAGTGTTTTTTGAATGTTAGATAAATGTAAATTTCTCATATAACTGTGTTGTAGGCGACATTTAAAATAAACCTTATGAGGAAGTGACTTCAAAGATCCAGCAAAGCTTCAGTATGTCTGAGGTACATCAGTCTCCATCATATTGGACAGTTTCACAGAAAAAGATGTGAGACATAAAATACACTCACGGCTGAGTTAATGAAAACTCAACCAACCTGTTTAGAAGCTATAAATATTTATAATTTCAGATATGAAAGCCAAAAAATAGCTGTCACCCTCTGAAAATTAATCAAAATAAATGTCAGCAATGCAATGCTCAATAAATAAAAGGTGTTTTTTTATGACACAGACTTTAAACCCATCTCGGATAATAAATAGATGGCAACAGGTAGAGATAAAGCCGGTAGACAACAGAAACATTCACCAATTTGAGATCTGAGATAACAGATGCCATCAAAGATTAATAACCACGGACCAATAATAGGGACCAGCAGCACACTTCCCCCTCTGTTAAAGGTATCTATGTGTACGTACAGTGTCTCAGTTATAACTAAAATTAAAACATTCATTCACTTGATACACACAGTAACATCAAGGTGCAATGTGAACAATTTAAAAGTCACTTACTGATTCAGACTGGTCACAATCAGGCCTCGACGTGTCTTTATAACCTTTGAACAGTTTTCATCCACCTCTGCCTCCAGTCTTTATACTTCAGGAAACTGCCACAGTGTTTACAACAAAATGAACCAGATGACTGCTGTACAGTTATAGTATGTTTTCTAATCTTATGGAGATAGAGAAGATATACTTGTAATCATGTTTGTCTCTGTGACTAATGCCACCAACCCTGTGGTGTTCTCGTACAGCAGCTCATGTCTGAGGACAGAGTAAACAGTGTTTGGACATTAATAGTACAATGTTGACATCCAGACCTTCAGAGCTGAAAGTTTACACGTTCACATGGACTGAGAGAAATCAATAATAACAGTCAGGAGCAAAATAACATCAGTGAAACATATTCAACACTCCACTGACCCAAGTGAAAGTCCATATTGTACATTTTATTCCAAAATCAGCATGGAATTAAACTGTACTTTAAAATTTCTTGTATTTTTGCCGATGGTGTACTCAAATCTTCCATTTAGGGTCCTCTTAAATCTTTTCTTAAACTTCTGTACAGAACCTGGCCAATGTCCACTGCAATGTATTCAAGCTGCAACAAGTTCATTAAAGCAGTGAGTAATATCTTGTTTCTTAAACAATCATCAGTTTGATAGAGATCATAAAGATTGGACTGGGTTCCAATGGAAAAAGGTCATGTGGTCTGATGAGTCCAGACTGACCTGGTTCCACACAGTATTTACCCATCATGCCTTGTGTCTACATACAGTACAAACCAGTGGGTCAGTGGTATGATTTGGGGTTGCTTCATTTGGTCAGATCTAGGTTCAGTAACATTATGTGTCCAAAAATGGATGGAAATAAATGTTGTGGCATTACATATGTTTACCTGAGTTTGGGTCGACTATAGATGTAAATGCTTGTTCATGCATTTTCATTCTCATTTTTACACACCAATGAAAACATAATTATGAACATTATATTCTATCTTTGTAATTAGAGTCTACTGAATCATCTTAAATTGTACGCCCTTGACATTTAAGTAGTGTTTACACATAAAGGATTCATTAGGGATAGTTGGTCTCTGCATGTCACCCATTCCAATGCACATAGTACCTAGCATTAGCATTAGCATTAGCATTAGGTGCTGCCATTGAGCGCTCTTCATCAGTATCTTGGTTAAGTACACAGAAGAAGTAATCCAAATGTACCTGTTTTTTCCAATAATTAATAATTAATGAATATAACATAAGCTAATTATTGGATTGAATTCAAAATACATTGAATTTAATAATTCAGCTCAATAATTTGATCATTCCCTTAGGGCTTAATAAAGAATTCTGATTCTCATTCTGAAAAATGTCACTATATTACTATCTGTGAAGAATTGTATTGGGTCTTTTAGGACAATGAACCCAACTGTCACCTCCCCACTTGGGTTTAAAAATCATAATAAGAAAGGGTGCACTTCAGTTAAATATAGTATCTTTATATTTAGACACAGTAGAAACAGTCTCTCACTTGATGCAGACATAATGTACTTTAAGGTCATGATTGTTCCACACATGACCTACTGTATGTCCAGCTGGTCTCAGGCCTATGAGACCACAATCAAACCACTCAGGGTTCTCCATAAACACACATTATAAATACTTGATAAAATAGCCCTTCGCTGTCATTACTGTAGCATCTTAAACACAAAATGCTGAGTTTTGACTATCAAATTTTATACTCTAATTTATGTGCCCCTTTCAAAAATTATTAACTATTCTGCTCCACCTCTATTAAAGATATTTATTCAACTTTGTTTGGAACAAATGGCCCGGAGTTCTCGGTCCATGGCTCACAGAAACTGTGTTATCCCTAAAAGATGTTCTGCCTTTGCACAGTTGGCTTTTTCTTTTAAAACTATCAAACAATGGAACCAGCTGCTGAAGTCGAGTCTGAGTCAGCTGAGTCGGAAGTTGTCTATTGATCTGAATAATTATTCACAAAAATTTTAAAAACATATCTTCAATTCCCAACTGTGCCAAGATGAGATGCACGGTCATGTTTTTAATATACATGTTATGTATTCACTGCTCAGTATTTTTAATGTGTGGTTAAGACAAATTTACTTTTTAAGCATGAACCTGTGTTTTTAGGAATGAAATATGATGAAATTGTGTTTTTAAGAAACAATATGAAATTTATGAAATTGAAATAAATATATGTTTTTTTCTTTGTTTTGTTTTTAACTATTGTAATTATCAATAAGGTTAGTTTTGTATTGCATGGTATTTAATTGTTCTATATTGCGTGTGCACCTGCTGGGCACAGCAGATGAAAGGTAACTAACTCTCGAGATTAATGTATTTATATATTGTTTCTGACAAATAAACAATAAACTTAACTGTCTGTTGATCAGAGAATTTTTTTTACCACAGTCATTCGTTGCTGACATTTAACACATATTGTAAACATATAGATGATGCGTTCCCTATTTGCTGATAAAACATGGACCTTAACATATGTCCTTGACTGACTCTTGACCCACATACAGTTAGGCAGGGGCGGAAAATCCCAGCTCCGTAGAGTAAAAGTCCTGCCATGTATTTGTTCCAATCACTCACTGAACCAGCCCATTTTAATGAGCACAACTCCTCATCCAGGTAGATGGGATAATCAGTGGAATCACCTGTGTTAAGTGAACAGGTAGAACAAATAGATGGCAGGACTTTTACTCTATGGAGCTGGGATTGTCCGCCCCTGCAGTTAGGTCAGGTCAATATATAGCAGCAGACACTAGAAATGATTTACAGCGGGTCATTAAATCAATATAAGGACTATGAATGTATGTTATATATAAGACATACATTTGTACATTTAAAGTGAAATAAAACATGTAGGAGATTTAAATGTTATTCAGCCATGATTTACATGATTTCTTATGAATGGAGCTGTTTCCCTGTTTATTTTATGTACAACCATTGCTTGGTTTTAAATCAAACACGTGTCAAGCTTTCTAATGTATTGTGTTTAACTCAGCATAACTTTAGACTACCAAAAAAGAAAAGTCTTCATCCAAACCAGAATAAACCGTCAGGCGTCTGGAGACCAATCATAAGGAGGAAGCAAAGTGTTTATGTGTAGATCAACCAGTGTGGAAGGGTGAGCACTCCTCAAACAGAGATGAATGGTTTTTCGTGTTGACGCTTTTGTTCCTGTCCAAGTACTCAGCGAACACTTAAACAAGCGTCGGTTGCTATTTGTTCACGGATATAAACACTATGCTCGTGCCAGAAGCTGTAGGTTGACTTCACAGAGACGGATGGATCTTAAAAATAACTGTAATTCCATTTCATTGCTTCAGAAGCCACTGAAAAGCTGCAACATGTAGTTTTTTTTAGCAGCAACCAAGCTGTAGATGTTAAGGATAGAATGCAATATCACACCCCTGTAATGTCAAATATGAGACAATGACACTGTTATTCATACATTCCATGCAGAGTTTAAACATGAAGCATCCAGGATAGTTTTAACACATCTGTGCAAGGTGTCCACAGGTGACTCACTGGTCGACGTTTACTCTCTTTGATCATTTAATGGTTTGAAGGTTCTCAGTATTACATAAAAGGATGATCAATGCCTGTCCCTCACTGAGGAAAGGCATTTGAATGGAAAATTCTCTCGGACACACCAGGTATTTTCACCAGAACTGTTGTTAAATCACATTCAGAAAATTTAACATCCCAGCAGGGACTGTAGATACTAAAAACAAACAAACAAACAAACAAACAAACAAAAAAACATACAAAAGAACTATTAAGTTAATTTTATGTTAATGGATGGTTTGGTAAAAGTCAGTAAAAGAAATAAAACAAATAAGAATATGTGCAGATAATTCAAGAGGTGAATTACAGATATCCAAGACACTCCGCTCCACTGCATGTAGCCCTAAAAATGTTTTTAAAATTTTATTGTAATTGTACATCAGATGCAGTGTCCACTCAAACCCTACAGTTTTGGACTGAAAAACTGTATAGGAGGTTCTGTGTATATACTGTTGTTTATGGGAAAACTCTCTCTAACTCCCAACTTGTGTATATGTTTAACTATTCTTTTTTTCTATCATTCATTCATTCATTCATTCATTCATTCATTCATTCATTCAATAGGTGCTGTTTAAAAGGTAGTACTGTAAGAGCAAAACCAATATCTGACTTATCATTATTATGCTCTCTGGTGGTTTGTTGTTTATGACTGAATTATTGAACCGTTTGTATCCAGACTGGTGTAAGTTTAGCTCCAATGTCCCATTCACTGACACACCTATCTCTGCTTTGATTCGTACAAATGACAAATAATATTAATCACAGACTCTCTTTTTCTACACTTGTGTACCTCAGATTGAATGTGTATGTCTTGAAAGGTCTAGAATTAAAAACTTGCATATTAAAACAGTTTTTCACTAAAACAGTGCAGAAATTGATACCCAAGTAGTCTCATGATAAAGAACAGAAAGTGTTTAAAACAAACATAAGGCAGTGAATCCTCTCAAACCATAGCTGATACTGTGTTTGGTCTCAATGAGATTTGGCATGTTTTGAGAAAGAAAAACAAGTGTCTTTGCCAGCTGAACTATTAAACCAGGAAACTCTCCTGGGTCTGATTCTTGTTCCCAAAACACTTTTTTCCATCAGTATTTCCTCCTCTATGAAGTCATTCTGTTTGAGCCACCTCCGCCTCTTGTAGTTTTATTACAGCTGCTGTGTTCTGCTGTTGTTCAAAAGAATAACCTGTTTATGTTGTTGGCGCAACATGCACTGTTTCTACTCTACAATACTCAGAAGTGACCAACAAATATCCTTAGAGTGTTTAGAATAAAGAGTTGTGTCCGTGTACCATCTTGATCAGGGGTGGCCAACCCTGGTCCTCGAGAGCCACTATCCTACATATTTTAGATGTGTCACACTTCCAGCTCATCTGATGGTCATTATCAGTCTTCTGCAGAGCTTGATTATAGGCTTATCATTTGAATGAGGTGTATTGGAGGACGGATCCATCTAAAACATGCAGGATAGTGGCTCTCGAGGACCAGGGTTGGCCACCCCTGTTGTAGATGTTTGATGTGAATATATTCAGCCACAGGCTGATTCGTCATTGTGACCGTATGTGACCACTAGAGGGAGTAGTGAGTCACTCTGCCAGTGTCCCATGATGATGAAAACTGATACTAAGAATGAGGTGAGCAACTTTCACAGTCAAATAAATTGATAAAATGCTAAAAGCGAGAAGCGCTGTCGTTGGAGTTTGATACTGAAATCACAGTATTTCTTCCACACAGGTGAGTTTAATTATGAGGCTTATGAAGGTATAATGCTATTATGTGATGTTATCATTCAGGAAAAGATATACAATCCAGATGATCAAAGCTAGAGGACATTTGTATCATTAAAGAAGATCTGGAATCCTAACAAGATTAGCACTAACACCAAAATAAGGATCTTCAACAGCAATGTTCTAGGAGTTCTATATTGTGCAGAATCCTGGAAACTAAGCCAACCCAAACAGTAAGCCAGAAGCTAGACATGTCCCAAACTAGATGCCTCAGAAGAATACTAGGAATCTTCTGGCCAACAACCATCTCAAACAAACAACTCTATGAGAAGACCAACTCAACATCATTGTCAGTTCAAATCAAGGGGAGGAGATGGCAATGGATTGGACATCTGAACAGGATGAAACCAGACTCCATCTTGAGGGTTGCAATGCAATGGACACCACCTGGAAAGAAGAAAAGAGGCAGACCATAAGAAACTTGGAGAAGATCAGTTGAAAGACAAAGGATGGATCTGGGGAGATATCCAGCCATGGGCCCAGGATAAACAGCATTGGTGTTCCCTGTTCAAGGCCTTAAGTGCTCACCAGCACAAAGACGATTAATGAATAAAAATGAATTATCTTTAAGTTGGCTGTATGTGGATCCATCATTCAATCTGAAGTGACAGTTCTGACCTTGTTTGAACCTTTCCAAACAGATCTTTTTTACACCTATAGACAACACAAACCATGCAGAAAACTGAGGTAATTTGTAATTTTACTGTGGCTGTTTTCAGAGTTAAGCTAACAGATTTATAATGTAAACTATCAGCTGATGCAGCAATGACGATTAATAAGACAGACTGTCAGAATAATTATCTGAGTTTTTGTTTGACGACATCTTGATATAATACAGATGTAATAATAATACTAACAATGAGCTTAATACTTTATTCAGTGAGTGCTATAGTCTGTGGATACATAGTATTGATTCATTGGTAGTTTTGGTAGAACTTAGTGTGCTCTGGTACAGACCATCCCCGTTTTTTCGGGAGTTTCGAGAGTTTGGAATATGTATACTACATATACTCACTTTAATACCTAGCTGTGTCTCAAAGGGCAGTCTGCTCTGTATACTTGTGGCACATTATGATTTGATTTTTGTTGCAAATTTGAGAAAAAAAGGACAAAAGACATGTATCTACATCTTCTTTCTGTTCAGATTTTATCACAAAATGTGCATGTTCTCAGAGATTTCTTTACGTGTGTATCATGTATGTACTTTCGTGTCGGCTTACTTCATTGGGCCATATAAGTAACGTGAAAGGCTGGTGATTTGGAAGTGAAAATGTACCTCCTCATATTCTCATGAAGCTGCTATTGGAACACAGAGCAAAAGTCATGAAGCTTTTTAATTCATTTATTTTTCACAATAAGCTTTAAAACATGTGACTCATAATGAAACACAATTTTATAGACACTGGGCTTTAGTCTTATGACCATAATCAACACTCAACCATAAAATAATATCATGGAACACAGAAACATACTGTATTTCCTACATTAGTACCGAGTGTCAGCTGCTTCATCAACAAAATGAAAACATAGAAACTTGATAAGTAATTGAAGATTGTGTTAGTGTGCAAAATTAAAATGTATTTATTTGTAATTTCATATAGTATCCAAATCACAGCTGGTGCACAAAAGTCCCATAGTTAGTAGTACCTCAATACTTGGCATCGCTTCTGTTATCTGCTGCACTATCAGCACAAAGACTTTCAGTGTATCAGATACTTGTAACTCAAGCACCTGCTGCCGAAAACAGTAAATCAGAGCTGTCCTCTCTGATTTGTCCTTTATCTCCCTCTTGAGGACTCAGGTTTATGAACAACATGAACATGATGGGAGTTTATCGTTAGGAAACAGAATGACCCTGATGTTTTATATTCCATGATTATGTCCACTGCAAAGGACAAGCCATAAATAAGTAAATATAATCATAAAAAATGTATCTGAAACAATTATTGCATGCAAAAATGCAATTACTTGTTGCGATTAAATGTTTACTTTCCAGGATTGCAAGAGACACAAGAGCAGATCAGGTGGAGTTCTTGCCAGAGGCTGAGACTGGTGATGACAGCTGAACTGGAGAAGCAGCTGAAAATATACCGACATGCATCACCCAGTCATCAATGAGACCTGACCTCTCCCCAGTGTTACAAACAGGAAGCCCATCGTACTGGAGCTAGGCATATGCTACTGTAGGAGGAGAGGATGAAGAGGCTCACAGAGGAAGAGAGCGAAACACCAGGAGCTGGGGTTTCACAGTCTGTGGCAGGGTCAGAGGACACCATCAGCCGTCAACAACACGGTGGCAGCTGAGAGAGCACCCAGGGGTGACCAGAGGGGTCAGCAGAACACCAGCTGAACATAAGCAGGGGTTGATCAACCTCGGTCTAGAAGAGATTATCTGTTCTAAGACACAAAACACCCAATGACACCAAGAAATGTCCTCATGTAAGAACATCAGAACATGTGTCCAAGAGCAGTTAATGCACATTTTGGAGAAATATTTTCCAAGTATGAACTATTACATGAACATTACTATCATGTGATAGTAATATGCTCATACACTGTTGTTCATAAAATTGGAATAAGTTTGTTTTCAGATGTATTTATCTTTTTATTTGTATTAATACTAGGGCTGTCAAAATTAATGAATGCAGATTAACCCATCATCATGTTTAATCTGATTAAAAAATGTAATGCAGTTAACCCATCTGCAGTACAGAATAACTCTGAACATCTCTGCTAATGCATTTCAGGTAGTTTGTCCAAGTAGAGTTACCGTCATGCATGCGCAAAAGGGCAGTTGATCCAGTTGTGACAGGCAGCAGAACCAGCCCATAAAGATGGAAGACACCAACCAAATATTGGCCCTCTGGCTGGAAATATGAGAGCAAAAATAAAAACACCAAGACAGAAGAGTTGTTTGAAGTTGTTTTGTTGAAACTGTTGAAGGTATTTAATAAACACGTTAACTGCATAATATATTCCTTCTTTGTTGAGTTAGTTGGCTCATGCAAAATGAAATGTGATTAAAATAAATTAAAAATAAATTATGTTTAATCAGGATTAATTGAAATTAAATCCACAGCAACCCTGTGGTTAATCTGATTTTAAAATGTAATCATTTGACAGCACTACTTTATATACACAAGTGTTCATCTTTGACCAAGTACATCTACATACTGAATCACAGTTCTACTTTATCTAGCAAGAATAAATCACACAGTCTCCATCATTTGATAAGAAGAATTAAAAATATGTTTCATCCAACTTTATGGACAATAGTGTATAAAATATTGAGGCTCCATTAAGAACATTTGATCAGCTTTTTAAAAATACATTTTAATTAATGACAGTTGATTTTACATTTACACATTGTGAAAAAGTATTATATAATATAAATAATATATTAATTTATATATAAATAATATATATAAATATAATATCAATTTGACACCTAATAGAGTATTTAGATAATTAACAGTGGCTGTTCAT
>JAQQZY010000005.1:42254745-42265529 GCA_030068375.1 Ostorhinchus rueppellii
AGAGTGATTGTTCGTCTCTATATGTCAGTCCTGTGATGAACTGGCGACTTGTCCAGGGTGTACCCCGCCTTTGCCCTTAAGTAGCTGGGATAGGCTCCATGTGACACTAGTGAGGATAAAGCGGGTATAGAGAATGAATGAATAATTGTCTTGATTGGAAATAGCATAATGCAACACTTTTTTTCTCATCCATTTAAAAAAAAATGTGGAAATCCCTTCACAGTGGACTGTGTTTTTATTTTTAAGTGAAATTGTGAAAGTCTTGTTCCGTACAGAGGACAAAAATACAGTGCCAGAGCTCAAGAGGATGTATTGAGAACTATTTCCTCATAAATTTTTATATTTAAGTTCATCAAAGTCTCCCCCATAAATGATACAGTAGTTGGCTTTGGATAGAGACAGATGTAAACTAGACTGTTACTGCAGCACATTGCCACAACTATGAGGTCTAGTTTTTTCTCAAGTGTTTGTGTGATGAATAAAGAAGATGAAACAAGAACTATAAGTACAATGATGCAACAACTGTCCTGGCACAAATTGTATCTCATGACAACTTATACAGTAGCTCAAGTTTCAGATTAATCTGAGAAACTGAGAGAAGTTAATTTAACATTCTACATGAGAACTAAGGATCAGACCAACAAACCTTATACAAATGTGGGAATGCATCTACAAAGAGTTCCAAGCATTATAATAATGAGTAAATGCCACTACTTTCTGGTTCTTACTGTGTCATTTTTCTGTCTCTTGCTTCAGAGTGTCAAAGCAGTTCTCAGTGATATCACCAGCACCAACATCACCACCCTCCTCCTGGGCCTCTCGTGCCTCATCTTCTTGTACGTAATCAAAGATCTCAACGAGCGTTTTAAGAAAAAACTGCCTATTCCAATTCCAGGGGAGATCATCGTGGTCATTGTGTCGACAGGGGTCTCATACGGCCTGTCACTGTCAGCCGTGCACGAGGTGGACGTTGTTGGGAACATACCAACAGGGTAGGGTTTAAACGTTTTCATTGTAGTAGTTTTTGTCTTTGTCTCAACATCAACCTGAACATCTCAGAGATTAAATGTATGATCTCACAGTGGGTTGGGCATGTTTTTTCTTATCTGTTCTCAGGCTTCTCCCTCCTGCCATCCCAGATTTCTCTCTGTTACCCACTTTGGTCACAGATGCCTTTGCTGTGGCGATCGTAGGATTCTCAATGGGCATTTCTCTGGCCAAGATCTTTGCCTTGAAGCATGGATACAGTGTGGACGGCAACCAAGTGAGTCTGGAAAATAATAAGAGAGAGTCCAAGTCCCGTCTTGTTCTGTTATTCCCCATGGAATATTACTTGAAAAAAAGAATTCCATTACAGTCAGTTGCTTTTTGATCCTGTTTGAATTATACCATAATTTGCACACATGATGTTTGTTAATCTTAAAGGGAAATTTGCAAGTCAAGAAAGTCACATTCTGTGGTAAAACTGTTGCACTGTGGAGATACATAAATAGAACGACTACTGAAGGGCACCGGGCGACACGGTGGTGCAGTGGTGCACTCTCACTCACAGCAAGAAGGTCCTGGGTTCGATTCCCGGGCGAGACCTTGGGACCTTCTGTGTGGAGTTTGCATGTTCTCTGTGTGGGTTTTCTCCGGGTACTCCGATTTCCTCCCACAATCCAAACACATGCACTGATAGGTTAATTGGCTAATCTAAATTGCCCATAGGTGTGAATGTGAGAGTGATTGTTCGTCTCTTAAGTAGGTGGGATAGGCTCCATGTGACCCCCCATGACCCTAGTGAGGATAAAGCTGGTATAGAAGATGAATGAATGAATACTGAAGGGCACCATTGTGGTTAGAAGCTAGAAGGTTCCTGGTTTGATTCTCCCTCCGAACAAAGTTGGAGGCCTTCTGTGTTGAGTTTACCTGTTCTCTCCACACCATGTGGGATTACTCCATGTCATCCAATTTAAAGGCCCATGAAAAAAAAACGGGTATGAGGAAGATCTGGAGATGGTCCCTGACTTTCTTTAATGGCAGTTCACTGCTCCCAATGTATACTATGTCTTAATGGTAATTGGTAATGCTAATGCTAGGTACTGTGTGTGTATTTGGATGTCTAAAATACACAGATAGAATTTCTCTATGGGGTTAACAATGCGAGTTGACCTTTAATCTTAACCTTTTTACATACCAGAATGTCATTCGGGTCATTGTAATCATCTCTCCACAATATGTTCAGAGTCACTGACCTTGTCTCTGCTGCTTCAACATTACTAGAATTGTTGGGATTTTCACCTCTTTTAGTACTTTTCACCAAACTTTGGAAGATTAAGGTAACATGTGCCAAACCAGAGGCCATTTTGGTGTGTGACCTGAGATGCAGTCCACTCACCTGTTCAACACAAAACTAGATGTTTCTTTTATGTCTTTGCCACAAACATAACCTTCTTGACATTTAACATAAACTTTTAAATTGATAAACATCACATGTAAATGGTAGCACAATTCAACAGGATCAAAACAATTATTTGTCTCACTATTGACAGCCATTAATACTTTTTCTGAAGTTGGGTCCCATGGGATACTTTGGAAGGTTTGGAACTTCAGTTCTCTATAGAAATGAAAACATTGAGCTGTTCTGGGAAAAGCAGGTTGATCAAATGTGATAGTAAGCTCACTTTGGAGTACAGTAGCTGATAAGTGAGGGAAGTAATGTAGAACGCAGTAAGAGGTCAAAGGGTTACAGCTTCTGTCCATAATCTGGGGTAGACTCTTCTGTGTTCGATGATTATTACCCTAAATGATCATTACCAAAAATTATGATTTGTTGTCCTGTTTTCAGGAGCTGATCGCCCTTGGACTGTGTAACTTCATCAGCTCTTTCTTCCGAACTTTTGCCATCACTTGTTCCATGTCAAGAAGTCTGGTACAGGAGAGCACTGGAGGAAAAACACAGGTCATACACAAACACACCAACACACCTTGCACCACACCTCTCACCCTCAATGTAACCACGACAACGGAAAACCTCACCCTTACTCAAACCCAGTCTAACACTTAGACTACTCACAGTTCGCCTGCAGGTGTGAGTGATTTATCTCCTGTCGTTACGTTAGTTGGTGCTGTAAAACTAGGACGATAATGAGAGAATATTGACACAGTCGTTGTGCGTCATTGTGTTCAGATTGCAGGGCTGCTGGCTTCCATGGTGGTGCTGCTAGTGGTGGTGGCCATCGGTTTCGTCTTCGAGCCGCTCCCTCAGGTGGGTGAAGCTGATGACACAGACTCTGCAGCTGCCGGTCTGGATGTGTTTCTTATCCTGTCTGTGGACTAAACAAACTAATGATGATATTGGTCGTCCTGTGTTCCTCTGCTGTTTTTATCCTTTGTGTTCTATCGGTGTTTCTCAGACGGCGCTGGCAGCCATCATCATGGTGAACCTGTTGGGGATGTTTAAGCAGTTCAGAGACATTCCTACTCTATGGAGGACCAGCAAGATCGAACTGGTCAGTGCATCAAGTCATGCACTGCAAATCAATTACACTTAAAAATAAATATATAAATTAGTAGGTGGATCACTGATGTAATAAAAACAGTAAAGGCTGTTGTTCAAAGAGATAAACATCATTTTGTGTGGATGGGCCATAAACAATCATTAATGTGTCATATTAATAGTGGTTACTGGAAATATTGTTTATCAGAGATTAATTTGTTCATATTCTTTATTTAACCAGGATTTCTCATTTAGATCAAGATTTAATTAGCAAGAGACCAGAGTACAACATGTATATTTACATACGTATCATTAAATGGATCAATTAAACAAGGCATCAAACACACACAGACACACGCATAGAAACATAAAACAGTTACGAGTGTTAGAAGTAGATGCCAGTGGGCTATGGTAGTTTCTAGTTTCAAACTAACAGTATTATGAAGCAAAATACTGGAGAGCTGTCCTCCTCAGTTCAGGACAGTGTGTTGCATCTTGACATTTTACATCAGTTAGTATCCAATGGCGTCAGTGTGTGACAAAATGTTTCAGGAAGAGAGGATGTTGCAGTTTGTGTCTTCTATTTAACACTTGATGCCTGGGTTTTCACGTCGCTGTCTTTTTCTCTCAGACCATCTGGATGACGGCCTTCGTAGCGTCTGTGCTGCTGGGGCTGGATTATGGCCTCTTGGTGGCCATCACATTCACCATACTCACTGTCGTCTACAGGACACAGAGGTACTGTGGAGTTATGTTATGTTTCATTATTTCTCTTATAATCTTGGTCCACTGTTTATATTTATCAACTTACTTAAAGCAGCGTAACACACACATTTTCTTTCAAATTTGTAAAACCCCAGTGATAGCCTAATTATCACTTATCCACTGGTCTTTCTGTGCTTACACACTTGAATCACTTCCTTCATGGTGAACAACTTTAAAGATGACTTCATCATAAACACAGTGTGCTTGTTTTTGTCTGCTTGGAAATTTTGTAGTGAAGGGCATTGTGGGAATGGGAATTCTACACAGCGACCAAGCGAAAGTGGTTTCTCACAGATTTGGCAAGAAAACAAACTAGATCGCTACAACGTAAAATTCTACAGTCCACTAGGGTTGTTTTACAGAATGAGTGTAATCGGTGGATGGAGGTAAATGTGACATTTGGGTTCAGTTCTCACTAAGAGACAGTGAAATTTCTGCTGCATGGAATTCCCATTTTCACAATGCTTTTTGCGCCAAAATTTCTGAAAAGGCCCGAGTGACATTTGGGTTTGTTATGTAAACAAGAGCATTGTGTTTATTACGGAGTCATCTTCAAAATTGTTCACTGTGAGGGAAGTAATTCAAGTGCATAAGCATAGAAAGACTGATGGATTAGTGATAATTGGGCTATCACAGGTTATACAAATTAGGAAAAAAAAAATGAATGATGAAAGTCATATGCTGCTTTAATGTTGTAGTATAGTTTATTTTTTTGTATCGTTTATCATTAAATTTTCAAGGTCAGTTGAGGATCTCGATTTTATATAATTAATGTTTGTTAATGGATGGTTTTATTTTAGGTTCAGCTTGGTGCTTTCATGTTACTTGATGTTACCTCATGGTTTCTGCAGCCAGTCACATTTCCACCTGGAATGACACATGCTGTATAAATACATTTTTTTTTTTTTTTATTAATGGCTGATGAAGGGCAGAGAATACTTAGATGATGACATTCAAACCAGTTTACTGTAGAATAAACTGACCAGTTCTATTACCTTCTTCAAGATAATCCTGACAGTTTGTGCTCGAATGTGAACTCTGTGCTATATTTACCTGTCTTTCAGTCCGAAAAGCGCCGTTCTGGGCCATGTCCCTGGTACTGGGCTGTACTATGATGTGGACGAGTATGAAGAGGTGAGTTTGGCAGAAGACAAAACATTTCTGTCTTATTGTAGATTTTCCCACAAAGTGCTGCTGTAACGACCTGCATCTTGTGTCGTGTTCCCAGGCCACTGAATGTGAGGGGATTAAGATTTTCCACTCCAACTCTTCAATCTACTTTGCCAACAGTGACCTTTATGTGAACACTCTCAAGGAGAAGGTAATCTTAGCTGGGGTGTGTGTGTGTGTGTGTGTGTGTGTGTGTGTGTGTGTGTGTGTGTGTGTGTGTGAGAAGCATGTGACAGAAGAACTGTGAGTGAAGCCATTTTGATGGGGTCAAATACACTCTCCAAATATGGATGACTGGAGGATTATATAATTCTGTGTCCAGTCCACTGAGGTGGTGTATCAAGGGTTTGAAAGGGGCATGTTATGATTTTTGATTAAATTATGAAAAACAGTTTATGTTTATACTGCATCTTCAAGTCCTAGGCTGTATATGTAACACCAATATTTTATTGTATGTAATAATTTGTCCTCTTAAAAACATCTAAAAAAAAAAAAACCCAACACAAAATCCTCCTTATAGAAAATAGGAAACAGAGGAACAAGAAGTTTACTTTGAGTTCTAGCCTTTTCTTCCTCATGTTTTTATTTCTGTGCAAAAGCAGATGTTACTTATGTATGTGTGTAACTGTACATAAACTTATGCACAGGTTACATTTACATCAACTATTTCATGATGCAGTTTATTCTAGTTTTTCGAATTTACCAATGCCATTGTATTGGAGACATACATCTCAATTAAAAAAACAAAAAAATTCAGCATTTTGGATAGGGCTGCATTAGACAATTATCTTCTTGCATTGTCCTTTAAATTAACATGTTGAATATTGTTGTACAGTTTTGAACAAATGAATATTTACAACATATCTGAAAACTGAAAAAGGTAAAGGTCAGGGCTTTTTTTTCCCCACACCCCAATGATGCGTTTACATATTCTGTTGGTGTTGTTTTAACAGACAGGTGTAAACCCTGAACGTATACAAGCTTTGCGGAAAGCTCGTAAAAAACACAAGGCAAACAGCAGCCACAGTTCACCTCTGAAGAAACGTGTGAAGGTGAGTCCGCTACAGTCTCACACCTGCTGTGTCTGCTCCTTTTCTTCTGCTTGCTTTTTACATATTTACATATTTAATACTTTTTGTGGAGTTTTTCTACGTTAAGGACTGTCACTGGGACGCTCTTGGTGGGATTTAGTAGATTTAGATCTTCGACACCCCCCAATGGTCATTTTAAAAATACACACTTGCCAGAAATGACTAGTGGCCTGTTTAATCCTCTCATCATAACACGGTTTTAATGTTTGATTGAAGGACAAACAGCACGGGGTGACCCATGAATTGCTGTCCTACAACCACATGGCGGAGAAGCAGAAGAACGGCCAGCTGGGAGACAGACACAGCGAGTCCGACTCCGAGGAGGTCATCTTCATCGAACCTGTCAGCTCTGTCCACTTTATCATCCTCGACTGGACAGCGGCCAATTTCATTGACTCTGTAGGAGCCAAAGCCATCAAACAGGTGATTTTCATTTTTTCCCCCCTGATGTTCTTTCATTTACATTCTATTAAATGTCTGCACCAGAGTCACTGAATGTATCTGTCTCTGCAGGTCATAAAGGAATATGCAGCTGTGGATGTTAAAGTGGTTATAGCTGGTTGCAACAGTAAGTCCAAGGCTTTAGTTACGTTTTATTTGAGGTGGGAACATTTGTCTCTCTAACTTTTGTTTGTATTGCTCAGCAGAAATACTCATACAGCATTATTTATGGTGTGTTGAAGAAAGCAGGGTTGTAGACACTGGACATGGTGTTCAGAGACATAATGGGGATTAATTACTGATAGTACAGAGTTTGTCATTCTTTACTTGTACATAATCTGTTAGTGACATTAATTGTTGGTAATTGTATTATGGAGTTTATTTTATCCATTTACAGTATTATCCTCCTGAAATCCATCAGTGCATTTTTGCCCTGTGTAGGGGACAAGAGTTTCATAGCTTTACTTAAAAAAAAAACAAACAAAAAAAAAAACAGTATCTGAAAAAACTATTGCATCATGCTGTTTATAATCAAGGCAATTATTTAATATAAAATAGCCAAAACCTTTATTTTTCTGGGACTCAGACAGAAAGAGTTATACAAAAATAATATCCTCCTATGCTGCCTTATTTCTAGTTTTGCACTTTTTTCATTTATATATTTGTTCTGTTGTGGTACTGTACTGTCCTACTGTACAGTATAATGTTCTATGTCCTAAACAGGATGTTTTTTCTTTTCATGGCTTCTCCACCAGCATGAAATATAAAGCACAATTATTGAAATATCGTGTATTCTGAAATGAGGTGTTAGGAGACCTGTTGTAGTTATTAAATTCCCCCAAGCCAGGACACAAAGTGATCTTTTATTTTTTTTATATGCATCTCCTCTAAACTGTCCGTTCTTTAATCCATAAGGAAGTCTTCTGGCTGAGCTGGAAACATTACAGTTCTTCACTGGGGTTGTGACCCCAGACATGATGTTCCCAACTGTCCATGATGCCGTGCTGCACTGTCAGCACTCACATCCTCACCCCCCTGCTGCTCCGGTCACTGGATGCGCAACCGCGGTTCCCACGGCGATGCCGGCACTAACATCCTGATGTGCACAGCAGATCTGAAAGGTGACACAATCGGGTGCTTGAACGCTGAACTTCACCCCAAGGATGTTCAGCTAACATGCTGGAGATGAAGCAAACGGTTCTTCATACTGACTACAGGAGTGTTTGTAGTCAGTGAATGTTTTCCTCCTCATATAAACACTCCAGTCAAAGAAGTTCCCATTTTATTATGTTTTTACTGTAGCTAATCAGGACTGACTTTCCTGCTGACATTCCTACCGCCTGAACCCTGTGTATCCAGCGAGGGTGGGGTTTGTAAGTGGCACTTTAACTGTTTTTAGTGTGTGTCTGTGAAATTCAGTGTTCAGTCTGTCTGAATGATGATGATGATGCTCAAATGACTTGAGTCTGGTATGTTGGAAACTGCAGAGACTTTCGCCTCTGTTCCACACTGGTATCAGATGTAAACTTGTGGGGTATTTGCGTGTTCCATTTTTAGCTGTATTTCGGTACATTTAAACCACCAGTTTGCAGTGTCACATTATTGTTATAATTGTGGTTACATTTGCACTGCTGTTTGAGGTGTTTTCTGTAGGTGGAGATGTTTTAATATAGTGGTTTCCTTTTATTATAAAGCTTTATTAATGTAAATGTATAAACACAGGATGCCTTTCACACTCACCATGTGGACATTTGAAAATATTCAATGCAGAGAATCATATGTGGAATAAACTTTATTTTTAAGTAATGACAATGAAAAGAATATTTCTGACCCAGTTTTCTGCTTCATGTGACAGTAAAAAGTCAAAGTGGACACTCTCACACACTCAGTTGTAAGTCATGTATCTCGGGGTGGCGCTGAACTTGGCGTAGGACTTGATAACCTTATTAACGGCCTCCAAGAAGTCTTTCTCTGTGGCAATCTTTCTGCGAGCTCGGATGGCGAACATGCCTGCCTCTGTGCACACACTGCGGATCTCAGCACCTGGCAGGAAACACAGATCCTGGTTACAGGACATCTTGAAAATTCATGACTAAAACTGCAGCACTGAGAACTTAATGAGTCTTCATGTGTTACGGAATTGTGCCGCTATTTCAGTCAGTGTTGCAAAGTAGTTTTCAGGATGTGAAAGTGTGATATGAAATTTGCTTTTGTAAAATATAAATAATTGAAATCTAACATAACGTGCTGTGCACTTTTAATATTCCTCTGCCAAATATAGCGATTATATCGTTGAAAACGCATGTCATCATTTGACCTTGAAAAAGTAGGTCAAGGTGACCTATTTTAAATAAGACTTGTGCTCCATACCAAGAATCATCCACAGTATAAATCTGGGGCAGATATCTCAATGCATTCTTCAGGTAATGTGCCTACATCATTGAATAGACAGACGACAAAACAATTACAATATCCACCGACCAAGGTTTAAAACACTTAAAATATTGTTTTACTGGCAGATTAATTCTAGCATGTGAATCAGCTTTAAAAGGTTTCTATAAGTGCCAAATAGATTCTAGTAGTAGGTAAATTTATGGGGTCTTTTTTTTTTGGGGGGGGGGGTGAAAATTGTAAACTGTATCTGATTCATCAGTGTGTAAAGTGAAACTACACCAATAACAGTTATTATTGCAAGTAAAACAGAAGTCGGTACTCTTAAGAAATGTTTAATACTAACAAAATGATAAAAGGAAAAGTTAAATGGAGAAAGAACAGTGTGTTGGCTTGACACTGACAGGATTTGAAAACAGACAGTGGTTGTGGTGTCGTCTTACCAGTGCTGTTAGGACAGAGACGAGCCAGAAGCTCAAAGCGAATGTCTCTCTCCACACTCATAGAGCGGGCATGAATCTTGAAGATGTGTGTGCGACCCTGAAACAGGCAAAAAAAATAAAATAAACATATATAAATCCAAACAAATATGCTTTTGTGACTTGTGTCTAATAATTGTATGTTGGTGTAGTCATGATAAAAATGGGTCCAACTCACCTCCAAGTCGGGGAGACTGAACTCGATCTTCCTGTCTAGACGTCCTGGTCTCATCAGGGCTGGGTCCAGTGTGTCGGGCCTGTTGGTGGCCATCAATACTTTAATGTTTCCACGAGGGTCGAAGCCATCCAGCTGGTTGATCAGCTCCAGCATCGTCCTCTGGACCTCATTGTCTCCTCCCGCTCCATCATCAAAACGAGCACCTGACAAGTTCAGAAAACAAAAGGCATGTTTAACACTCCATCTAGCGCTGCATGCATTACCAGGGGATTATAATTATTTAACATTTCAGTTTCCTTACAAAACACTTTAAAAATAAAATTCCGTTTGAGAAATCCGGATCCAGGCTTCATGTATTCATGTTATCTTCAGTAACATTGTTTTTGCAGGTATTCACCTGTTAAAATTAGAATTATTATGAATTTTATTTTTTTTATATTTCTCTACACAACAAAGTTTGAATAAAATTGTTTTTTGTAAAGCTGTTATTTATTTTTATAAATGCTTTATAAATAAATGGGACTAGATAGCATATGAAGCAAAATCTAGTCACATAGTTCAGTTTATTGACATTCAACTGAATGACTGGAGTAAGTAGTGGGGGCGGGACGGCTATGGCTCAGGTAGTATATATATCCGAAAGGTTGGCGGTTCGAATCCCACTCTCTCCAGTTGTGTCCTTGGGCAAGACACTTCACCCTCCTTTCCTCCAGTGTCACTCACACTGGTGTCTGAATGCGTATGAATGTTTGGTGGTGGTCGGAGGGGCTGTAGGCGAAATGGCAGCC
>JAQQZY010000005.1:42266551-42287593 GCA_030068375.1 Ostorhinchus rueppellii
CTTCACCCTCCTTTCCTCCAGTGTCACTCACACTGGTGTATGAATGCGTATGAATGTTTGGTGGTGGTCGGAGGGGCTGTAGGCGAAATGGCAGCCACACTTCCGTTAGTCTGCAGCTGTGGCTATAAATGTAGCCACAGCTACATTTCTCCCCCCCACCAGAGGGAGAATGTGAGCGAATGAATAATGGATCAACAATGTAAAGCACTTTGAGTGACTTGAAAAGCGATATAAGAATCTAATCCATTATTATTATAGTGCATTACCATGAAAATAAGAGACAATCTCTCATAAGCCCACACACCACTCCTCAATGCTTTATTTTGAAGTGTTCTGACTGAGCTGAACACAATCTGTTATGTGGTTAATGATCCCTTGCTGGTTTAATTGTGTTACAACATGGCCAAGTTTTTATAAGTGACTCAGGGTAATGCGACTTAAGGTAACATTAACTTCATAATTCAATTTGTTTTTACAAAGTGTGATGTGTTCAGACTTTTCAAGGAATCCCTGAATATGTTTATAGTACTGACTGATGATTATTATTTAGAGGACAACAGACAAATGGTAAATTGTGATGGAAATAAACTGTAACATCAGTGGTTGCCTGGGTTGAATCTTACCTCCAATTGCATCAATTTCATCAAAGAAGATGAGACAGGCCTTCTTTGTCCTGGCCATTTCAAACAGCTCTCGCACCATTCTGGCTCCCTGTGAACAATGACCATAATAATAATGTGGACAACAATTTAGTGTTTAACATGCACGTCTGTGCAGCTACTACTTTGTGCACTCACCTCTCCCACATATTTCTGCACCAGCTCAGAGCCAATGACTCTGATGAAGCAGGCATCAGTCCTGTTGGCCACAGCTCGAGCACACAGGGTTTTTCCTGTGCCAGGAGGACCAAACAGCAGCACACCTTTAGGAGGCTCAATACCGAGATTGACAAACCTCTCAGGCTGAAAGGCAACAAAGACAGACAAGAGAAGATATGTCAAAAGCAAAGATGAGACAGGCAGGAATTCAGTCTATAAAACTGAATAATGTGCGATTAGATTAGAATAGATTAGATATAACTTTACGGATCCCTTGGGTAGAGCCCTCAGGAAATTAAGGACGAATGTAAGTAATGAGCACTCACATGCAGCAGTGGGGTCTCGACCACTTCTCTCAGCTTTTCAATCTGCTCCTTACATCCACCAACATCACTGTAGGTCACGTCAGGCTTCTCCTCCACCTGAGGGCACAGAGATTACACCAGAAGTTTTTAATTTTTCAGTCTTAATGCTGATGTTTTTCCTACAGGCTCATGAATAGTGTTCGTGAGTGAGTCCATTCTTATAGACGCACCTGCATCATGGTGACAGTTGGATCAATTTTAGGAGGCAGAGGAATGTGGATCTGATACTTGTTTCTGTCAACACTGGAAGAACAAAAGTGACAAAAGCAGAGCTTTAAAATCAATAAATATAAGAGATTTCACATAGCAGGTTCAAAAATATTAACTAAGATTAACTATTAATCTAAGTCTAATACAGTTAAATCATGTATTTGCATTACCCGACTCTCATGCCCTCCTCGATGTCAGTTGGGGCCACCTGGTCGCTCAAGTCCACCACAAACTTAGCAAACTGTTTGACATTGATGATGTATTTGGGATCCTCAGAATCTGCATTTATGATCTTTGTGCACCTATTACATACAACAAAAGAATTCTCAACTACAATGAAACATTCATTCCCACAAGATTAAAAAAACATGAATGTTAAAATAATGTTAAACAAAGGTATGTTCGTTTATTAAAATGCTAATTATGTACCATATTGGCGTCTTTTTAAATGTATTCACTATTGTTATCAAACAATCAAATTTGACTTGTATAGCGCCAAATCATAACAAACGTTATCTCATGACACTTTACATGCAGGGCTGGTTGAAACCAGACTCTTGAGCCAATTTACAGAAACCCAACAGCATCCTCCAGGAGCCAACACTTATGACTGGTGACAGAGAGAGAGACTGGGAGAGAGGGGACCCATAAATTGTCAAGAAATTCTTAGGAATATTGTTTATGTTTTTAAGTTTTAGATCATCCGTTCTTGATCTGACAATATATATGTTTTAACTTCAGAAGCTATTGGATTTCTCTCCATCAACTAAGTTGCATGGGTTCCATAAGACTTAGGCAGGACACAGAACAACACTGCTGAGATTTCTTGACCATCTTTGATACAAAGTCATCATATTGCTACCAAAAGACAATGCAAAACAGGGGTTGTCTATTATTTGCAAAACTGTAATTCCATATAAACTTCAACACTGAAATTTGGGCTGCTCGATTATGGTAAAAAAAACCCCGAAAAATCATTATCACAATTATTTTGCTCAATATTGAAATCACGATTATTCAAACGATTAATTCTGAGTTCTACAAGGCATTTATTTAGCATTTCTCCCCCTCTCAAAAAACACTTTGTTATTCATTCTTTATGCAAAACATTCAAATCAAAAATAAGTTTAAGCTACAAAAATGAACTTTACAGGTGTTTTGCAATGGAATAGAATGCATTGCGCATGCGTGTCTCAGAAATTGTGTGAAGAAAAACAGAAAATAAAACGTTTCAACTCGATTATGAGTTTTGAGATGTTTGACAACAAAATCGAAATTGTGATCAAAATTTTATGAATAGCACAGCCCAAACTGAAATAATCCAAAATGAGGTTAAAATACATATTTAGTCTAACAATGTCATGGTACCCAAGCCCTCCACAGTCCTAAAACATGGCTTGCATTACCTTGCCACCTGCAAGGGCTGTTCACTCTGCAGAGTCTGTTTGTCAGCAGCCAAATCCCAGAGTGCTGGTGGGGCCAGGCCTGTGTCTGATTCCTTAATACCTATAACACGACACAACAGAACCTTTAACTCAACACAGTCTGAAATCCACAGTTTACTGAGAAAATATAGGACGTGTTTCTGTCGTTGTAGAGCTTCATCGCCCACCTGTGAGCTCGTTGATCTTTTTGAGCAGCTGCTGGATGTCATCTTCTACTTGTTTGATCTGTCTGGAGTAGGTGCTCTGACCCTGAACAAACCGAAAACACCGAATTAAAACTGCAGACCGTAACTAGAAAAACTTCAAACCAATAAAAGACGAAACTGCAACATATTTGATTTTCAGAACAGGTACTTACATATGTTTTCAGCAGGGCTATGTCCCCTTCATCCAAAGCTGACGAAGATAAAAACACATCATGAGTTTGCACTTCAACACAGGCCCGCTAGCATCAGATACCCCTTCAACAATGTTTATTTTAATTGTTCAGACTTTCAGTTCCTTTTTGGATTTCATCGGTAACGATATGAATAATAATCATACTCAATAACGGCCCTTCTATAAGTAAAGAACAATGTTATTTTACTGACCTGAGCGAACGTTAGCTAAACGGCTAATACCGATGTTCCCATTTAGCTACCGATATCATTTCTTACACTGGTTTAAAACAGTTCTGACATTTTAAGTATACCTCTGATAGGTGAGTCATCTTTTTCATCTTCCTTAAGCTTCCTCTGGTCATCACCTAAATAATCTGGCATGATTAAACTCGGAACAAACACTTGAGACAAAAAACGATCTCCTTCGGCAGTTCAACAGTACAATTACACAGCAGCTTTACACTTCCGCCGCTATACGCAGTACACCGGAAACACAAGTCGGACTGTTATTGAAAACGTACAATAATTATAATATTTTCGCAACTTATCATAAGGTTACTGTAAGTTAGTTATTAATGTCCTATAAAATCTATAAACCTTTAATGACCATGTCACGGTTTCGCAAAGAAGACACCTTCCCTGGAGATTAAATGTGACAGACCCAGTGTCCTGACCCGGAACGCTCTGGTGAAAATGGGAAAGGGGGCTGTTAATGGTGTGACACCTGAGCTCGTTCTCGTATTGGCACCACTTGTAAAGGGAGGCCCATGTGGTGTGGAAAGAAGCGGGCCATATACTTTAGCACTTTAGAAAGTCTTCACTTGATCATTTCTGCACTTGAATGTTCGCGTAATAAACGTAATTAAGATGTTGTTAGAAGCGCTGGATGTTGACCAGACGGAGGTCTTTAAACCCGCTGCCGGTAAGTGCTGAAGGAGGCCAAAGGAGGGCAGCTAGCTAAGCTACCAATGTTTTATATTAAGACTGCTACCAGACATTCGTGCTAGACTCTTTAGCATGCCGCTTAGAAGCACACAGCCAAGACTAAGCTAACACCAGCCAGTGACTTCTATGGTGTACATGCGGCATTTTAGTTCCAGTTGACTCTTCTTGTCGTTGTTTCTGTGTTGCATAATGTTACCGAGTTGCTGCCCACTCGTGGTTGCCGTGATTTATTGGTTCCGCCGACATTAGCTGAACACCGGCAGGTTGACAGCTCTGCATATTTTACACGTACTGACCTCTTTTACATTTTGAATCATTTCGTTAATGCTCACGTTCAGCATTCATTACCATGCTGTGAACTGATAATGTGAACACCTGCTGGACTTTCCTCAAATTAGATTATTTCCACTGAGTCACAAAACTGTGGCTTGTATTCCAAAGGGAGATTCATCTGACTATGTTATAACTTGTACGTGGTTTAAACAGAGCGACTCCCTTTGGTGCAATTACAACTCCCTGCATAAAGACACCAGTGCTAGCAGCTTAGTACATAGTCAATCATTATGCTAATATAGCATCTTACCATAACAGATGTTATTGTATTATAAACAAATAACAACAGGCTCAAAGTAGTATGTATGACATACAACACTCCATAGGCCTCCATAACAGTATGCCTTTCCCAGCAGAATGGATATACATTTATACAGTGATTAATATGCTGTTTTGAAGGTGCCATTTGTTTCCTGAGTCAAAGACAAGTAATTAACCAACATTGGCAAAAATATTTTTCCCCCATTTTGAGTTTTGCTCAGGTATAGACATATTTGAAAACGAGGTTATGAAGTAATATACAACCTGCTTGGATGATGAAAAGGATCGCATAGGTTATGATAGGTTATGATTTTCAAGGTAAAATGTTTGACTCAGTTCCAAACAAGTCATTATTTTTTTTGGACTGAAGCTGAAAGAACTCAGTGTTTCTGTTTGGTTTTTATATTTCTGTCATCACTATATTGTCTTTTTTTTTCTGCCTCAGCCTCTGTGCAGGTTCAAGTGGAGCCAGTGGGTCGATGGTTCGAGGCCTATGTGAAAAGAAGGAACAGAAATGTGTCGGCCTCCTTTCAAGAACTGGAGGAAGAGGAGGAGTCTGAAGAAGAGTCAGAGGATGAAGAGTTTCAGCTGGAAGAGTACCCCATGCTCAGAACACTTGATCCAAAAGACTGGAAGGTAATTGCTGACATTGGGGATTATATACCGTAATAACATTTGATTTTAGGTGATGGGTGGTCGGTTTTGAGTTTTCCTCATAGGAAAGAAAAGTGTCTAATGGTTAAACATTCTGACAGGACTAGTAGTGCTAGTAAATTATTCTTTAGTTTAATAACAGCTTTATGTCTTGATGGTGTACGTGTCATGAAATCTAAGAAAGCAAAAATGTCCTATCCCAAGTCTATAGTCCTTAAATTCACATTTTTCATCCAACAAGCAGTCTATCATCCAGGCATTTTCTATTTCTGCATTTTGTAAACTAATCTGTTAATGGAGAATTCTTTTATTACTTTTGTGCCAGAATCAAGATCACTATTCTGTCCTTGGACTACCCCACTTGAGGTACAAAGCAACACAGAAGCAGATCAAAGCTGCCCGTGAGTTTCCTGCTGAGTACTTTACACATGTATTCCTCTGGTTGGGCGCAGTGTTTGTTTTGGTCACGTACTCCGTTGTTTCTAAACAGACAAGGCCATTGTGCTGAAGCATCATCCTGACAAAAGAAAAGCTGCAGGAGAGCAGATTGTAGAAGGAGACAATGACTACTTTACTTGTATAACTAAAGGTAAGACTTGTTACAGAGTTGGTTAAATACTTTCTTAAAGGTTCTGAATTTACATCCCAGTCTTCTGCTCTTGTCATTGGTTGAACCACAGCTATAGAAATCCTGTCGGACCCTGTGAAGAGGAGAGCGTTTGACAGCGTAGATCCTACTTTTGACAATGCAGTGCCTTCAAAGAGTGAAGGCAAAGAAAACTTTTTTGAAGTGTTTTTTCCTGTCTTTGAGAGAAATGCCAGATGGTCTTCCAAAAAGCATGTCCCAAAACTTGGAACGCTGGAGTCTTCTTTTGAAGAAGTGGATAATTTTTACTCCTTTTGGTAAGAAAGCTTTAAGGGAATCTAATAATACTGAGTTAAGAATATATTGAGTGAGACATTTAAGCTTCAAACTTTAGTTCCTTTTTTTTTTTTTTTTTTGAAGGTACAACTTTGATTCATGGAGGGAATTCTCATATTTGGATGAAGAAGAAAAGGAAAAAGCTGAATGGTAAGCTATAGAGAATCCCAGACAAAAGTTAGTTAAGGTCATTCAAGGGTTTTGCTTTGATTTATTGTCAGCCTGATGCATTGTCACTTTGTTCCTGCAGTCGAGATGAGAGGAGATGGATTGAAAAGCAAAACAGAGCTTCCAGAGCTCAGAGAAAGAAGGAGGAGATGAACAGAATACGAACACTAGTTGGTACAGTCCCTCAGAGCCACCACACACTCCAACAACTCCAAATTTTTTGTAGAAAGTGTCACAAACTTACACAGCCCATTAAGTATTTAGTTAAAGTTGACAAACTCAAGCTAATCCGTAGTGAAAGCATCACAGATGTTCTGGAATTGTAGCGTGTGACTGGTCACAATCATTTACATGGCTCTGTTTCAGATACCGCCTACAGCTGTGACCCTAGAATAAAGAAATTCAAAGACGATGAAAAAGCCAGAAAAGAGTCGGAGAAGAAAGCCAAAGCTGAAGCCAAGAAGAAGGAACAAGAGGAGAAGGAGCGTGTACGTACCTTAAACTGGTAACGTTGACAAGTCGCACATCAAACCAAGCCGTAAATAATTTTTTTCTTTGTGTCTGTGTCAGGCTCGACAAGCAGAGCTCGAAGCTGCTCGTTTGTTGAAAGAGAAGGAAGAAGAGGAGGCCAAACAGGCAGCTCAGCTGGCCAAGAAGGAGAAGGAGATCCAGAAGAAGGCAATCAAGAAGGAGAGGCAGAAACTCAGGACCACCTGCAAGGTTTGATATTGTGACTTTTTTTTTTTTTGGTGGGTGCATGTGGAATGTATAGAGACATGTTGAAAATCTGCAGATGTCTAAGAGCTACATGTTTTCTTCTCACCTGACAGAACTGGAATTATTTTGCTGACAATGAAGCAGACGGTGTGAAAATGATGGAGGAGGTGGAGAAGCTTTGTGATCGTCTGGAGCTGACAAGGTACGGTGAAGCAGATGGTCAGTTAGTGCAAATACACGTTTTCTCTGTCTTGTTGTAGAATATATGGCCATCATGTTAATACCCGATTCTCCCCAAAGCATAAAAGAAAAAAAAAATCAACTGAATAATATTGTACCTGACGAGTAATAAATGACATCAAAGAATGTTTTTACAGTCAACCACAATATTTATATTAGGTACCTACTCTAAAATGTATTTTCAAAGTACAAAATAAAGGTGAAAAAAATCTTCAGTATATATTTAATTTGTAGCTTCTTTAGGGGGAAGGAACTTAAAAATGTAATCAAGGAATACATTTTAAATACTCAAGTTGGTACAGTCTTTTCTTTCAACACATTTGTTTTGATTATATTTTCATTTCCTTCGTTATTTTCATCATTTGTATAGATTTCTTTCTGTTGCACATTAATGAACCAAAATACAAAGCTCATAATTATGAATGAGTTTGAAGCTCCTGTTATTTGTGGCAGTCTTTTTGAAGGGGCTACCTTAAGGATTAGGATGTTAGTGCAGCTGCTTGCATTTTAAGTAAAGAGAACTAGAGTTTCACATTTTTGTTGCTTGTCTGTCAGTCTGCAGTCCTTGAATGAAGTCCTGGCCTCAGGATCCAAAGAGGAGAGTAAGGCAGCTGTGGAGAGGCAGGTAAATATCTGTCTTCACTCCCTCCAGGAGTTCACACACCTACCAGCATCTCAGGGAATGAGTATAACATGTCCAGCGTGTAAGTGTGCATGTTTGCCTGTTTAGGTGCAGGAGGTGAACGACCAGCTGCAGAAGGAGAAGGAGGCTGAGGTCCAGGCCAGACAGGCGGCCCGCAGCGCCGAGCAGGCCAGTGGAGGCAGAGGAGGAGGAGGGAAGGGCTGGAACGAGGAAGACCTCCAGCTACTCATCAAGGCAGTAAACCTGTTCCCCGCTGGGACCAACGCCAGGTAAACAGGCGCCAACAGCAGCTCCTCTGCTCCAATTAACAGTTCCTCAGCATGAGGACACAACAGGGCTAGCACAACAAGTATTTCCTCCTCTTACCATCTGTTGATGAATCCTTAGAAACAACAGGAAACTGCTGAATGTTGTGACCCTCAAGTTAAATATAAAAATAATCCTTAAACACGAACGAGCAGAGATAATGACTATGTATTTTCCTCTTGTTTTGCTCTGTTCAGGACATTTCTTGGCACAATATAAAAACCATCAGTCCTCTCTGCTTTCTACTCTCCTCACTTAGAGCATAGTTCAGAGACAAAACTCTCTGCACAACACACACACTTACAGACCTGTCAACGAAACACACAACCAATTATCTGCTATTACCTTCAGATAATTGGTGTAGAGGTGACTGTTTTTTTTTGCATTTTTAGAATATAACTGCTGGAATAGAATCAGAAATATTTGTATGTAGACCGATCATTCTAATCTCAGTAGTTGAACCATTGTGATGTATTTTAATAGAAAATTTGGGGTCATTTTCTTCTAGATGGGAAGTTATTGCCAATTACATGAACATACACTCAACCAGCGGCATGAAGAGAACAGCAAAAGATGTCATCAACAAAGCCAAGAATCTACAACGGCTTGGTGAGCTCACAATGGAGATGGACTGTTTCATTTATAGAGTTTACTGTCATCAGGGCTGTGATTTCATTATAGTTTTTACAAAGTCATAAAACATTAATATCAAACTTCCTGAACAGGGTTTACAGCATCTCTACTGCAATCCTTCACCATGCTGAGCAAGTTTCCACTGTTCATTTCATTAACTTGTGTCCTCAGACCCAGTACAGAAAGATGAAATCAACAGAAAAGCTTTTGAGAAGTTTAAGAAGGAGCACTCCGCCGTGCCCCCGACCATAGACAACGCTGTGCCGTCAGAGAGATTTGATGGTGAGTCAAAATAGAAGTATCTGACATAAGTACATGTTGGCCAAATGACAAACTCCAGTGTCAGGTCAGTTGGGTGTGGGTTTTTCATTGAGTCTGTTTACACGACCATAAAATTCTGATATTCTATAAATTCTGACTAATGGGATAATTGTCATAATCAGATCTAATGCGTTTATATGCACTTAAAAAAATGTGATTGAAAAATCCTGGTTTAGACGCTCCAGTCCATTTTCTGATTTCTCTTGGCGTACATAGTGACTGTAGACTCAAACTTCCTGTTGTCGTCTGCTCGCGTTTGTCTACTTCTGTTCTCTACAATGTTAATTGTTTACACATAGACAAAAATAATGAACGAAATCATATTAACCGGTATGCATGCAGGAAGACACTGGAGTATTGAGGAGAAATCCAGGTGTGTTAATCTGATTTTTTTTTTTTTTTTTATACAGCCATTATCTGATCAACCCTATGAGATTATCCTGTTTACATGGTCACTTAAACAATCTGACAACTCTGGAAATCAAAGAATGATTGGAGTATTGGTGTGTGTGTGTGTGTGTAAACAGGCTCACTGACTACTTGGTTGTCTTTCTGCTTTTGAGTGATTGCTGATGTGCATAGATGTCAACTGTGAAATGGGTGCACCTCAACCACTTGATGTCATGTCCACTTAGATAAGAGATCTTACACACCGGCTGAGCACAATAAAACCTGATGTGCAACATTGTCTTATTCATCCCCTAGCCTCTGGTAGTGATGGTAATGCTGCTCCCTGGACCACAGAGGAGCAGAAACTCCTGGAACAAGCGCTGAAGACCTATCCAGTCAGCACACCCGAGCGATGGGAGAAAATCGCTGCGTCCGTCCCTGGACGAAGCAAGAAAGATTGTATGAAGAGATACAAGGTTGGTTTGAACTTCAGTCTCTACACAGTGAATGGATAGGCCTGTCATAATTATTACATAATTATTTTAATCATTTCAATTCAGCTGTATAACACACCACAAACACACAATTAAAGCCTTAATTCCAATTTGTATGACAGTCATCTAAAATCTAAATGACAGTTATAGGCCCGTGGATGGCTGTTGCACAAGCTATGTAAATATGGATCAAGTGCATTTCATGTTTAATTGTGCCGTTTTATCTCTGATATTGACATTCTCTCCCTTTCTCACACAGGAACTGGTGGAGATGGTTAAAGCCAAGAAAGCTGCACAAGAACAAGTAGCAGCCAAGAGTAAAAAATGACAAGAACCACGAAAACAAATAGTATCTGTGTTATTTTAAAATTATTGTGTTGGTCTTTATTTTATAAGAAAAGATTAAAGGCGGAAAATACTACATTGGAGACTTAAATAGAGTTTGTGTGAATATACTGTACAGTTTATTTGTGTGTCTATGGTGGATCATTCAGGTTTTCATCCAGAACATCCCACTGCGGATCTGGTTGTAGTCTGGAAGTTGTTCAATAGGACCTGTAACAAAAACAAATATCTTCAATGCACTATATTACTGACAAAGCTACAGTATATTAGCCTAGATGCACATTATGCTAAGGAATGTTTGATAAACGCACTAATACAGATCAGTGTGTGTCCAGTCACAGTAGAACCCACAGGTGATGTTCAGTCTTGATTTAACAGTTTGTTTTTTTTTTTGTTTTTTTTAAATCTTGTCTGACACCAAATGTAACTGATGAACACAAGGTACAATTACAAACACCTTGTTTTACTACAGTGATGTTAAAAATCAAGTCCAGGAAGATTAAGTATGTTTGTTTCACCTCTACATGGTGGTAGAGATCTAAACAGTGCACATGCAGTCTGGTCTATTTCAAGCTGAGGGTAAGAATACTTCCATTGTTGTCACTGAGGCTACGACTAGGACAGATTATAGCTGCACTTTAACACCATCCTCAAAAAGTGTTTAAGCACATGTTACAACATGAACCACTGAGGTATAAGCAGTATATTTAACTCAAAAGTACCAAATAATATTTGGTCAAAAGATAAGACCATACAATACAGATCTGTTTAAATGGTATCCATGTAAAAATAATAGAGCTTTGGACATCATGGAGAATCAACACTACAGAGAGTAAAAGACCAGGGTCCTCTCTGCTGTTTGTCATCAAAAGGGGAAAAAAAAAAAAAAAAAGCAAAGGCCGACATACCTACTGCTGCGATGGCAGGAGCTTTGTTGTAAATGTATTTAGTACAAACTTCCTTAATGGTTTTAGCATCGATGGCCTATTGAAGAGAAGAAAAATATATGATCCTTAACATGTTTACTGTGACATTTGAACATAAATGACAACTTATCAAAAACGACACTGTCAGTTTTAATTAGTGCTCATCCTTAGACTTTACTCACATCAATTCTGGCCTCCAGTTCATGTAGAGGGATCCTACGACTGTAGCACAACATCTGTCTTCCGATGTCCTCACAGATGGGGGTAGAGCCTGATGGAAGGTAAACAAAAAGCATTTGGTTGAAGACTAACGCCTGATGGTCTCTGACCGTTGCTGCCAGTTGTGACATCTTACCATCGAGATGCAGCAGCATGTTGGTCTTGAGCAGATTCTTAGCCCGAACCACCTCACTCTCCGTCACACTCGTACACAGAGACATCCTGATATGAAATAAGATGTTTACTCCGGTGAATAACCTGGAATCAAGTTCTACTCCTGTGAGCAGACTGAGACACACTGAAGAACTGAGAGGTGGACTCACCATTCCATCTGTGTAAAGTACATCATGTCGTTGATGGTGCCGGGCTCACACACCATGTAGAGCCCCCATAGTCCTGTGTCTGTGTAGCAAGTGTTGAAGGACTGGAAGCTGTGACACAGGTTTCCCTGACAGGCCATCTGAGCCAGTTTACTGGACAGATTCTGGTCCATGAGGGAGACAGAGATAGAAGTCCATTAGATATACTGCGAGTGGCTCTGGTTTGTTTTATTATGAGTCCATGTGACAGCAAGCGAAACTTTTACAGTGTGATATACAGACAGGCAAATTAGCCAGTTCCATTATTCTTACTATATTTTTGCTAACTCCTATTAACTGAAGTTACCACATGAAAATCAGACAGATTTATTGACAATTACATGAAAATGAAGTACAAAATTATTTCATACAAAAATGTACCCGTTTGGCTCATTCACGATTAACACTCACCACACCTCCACCGAATGAGCGGTCCCAGTTTCCAATAAGTGTGTTGGCCACCATGAGAGGGATGGTGTCGGGGTGTGACCATCCCACTGCCTCCACTGCAATAGCGATGTGAGCCAGTGGCATTTTGTCATCACGCACACGGATCTGAGTAAAACAGTTCATGTGGAAAGGTCATTATTCACAGATTAACTTCCACTGTGACATAATGTGTGTTTGTGTGAAACTGATGACCTACTGACCTCACTTCCTGTGAAGTGACAAAGAGGCAGAGCAGGGGCTTCACCTTCATATCTGCCAGGAAGCTTTCCAAAGTGATATTTAGCGAGATCGATGAGTTCATCGTGTGAAACTCCTTTATCAAAAAAGGTGCAAAAGAGAAGTTATGGAATTTAACAACAGTTCTTTTCACACACACAAAAAAAGGAAAAACCATGAAAATGAGGACTCTTGAATGGACTAAACATGATGTGATTTTGTCCCCAACGTCAAACTGTCTCGTAACAAAATTCAAATCTAACCTCCAGCAGCAGCCAACACTATTCTGGGGCCTTTGTAGTGAGTGGTGATGTACTCCACCAGGTCTCCTCTGTTGATTGTCCTGCAAAACACACAAACGGAACTACATTTCATGAGTCTGAAAACAAACAGGTGATTTCTACATACATAGACAGGAACCAGTTAAAGCAGGGGTGTCAAACTCCAGTCCTCGAGGGCCGGTATCCTGCATGTTTTAGATATTTCCCTCTTCCATCACACCTGGAAGCCATTACATCATTATCAGGCTTCTGCAGAGTATGAGGATGAGCTGATCATAAATTGAACCAGGTGTGATGGAAGAGGGAAATATCAAAAACATGCAGGATACCGGCCCTCGAGGACCAGAGTTTGACACCTGTGAATTAAAGGAAAAATCAACCTGTCACTAAAACTGCATCAGTTCTACAAGTCTATGGATTCTACTGGAGGAATGAACAAAAGAAATTCCCTCATTTGATATTTTGATGGTGATGAAGGTGGAGAGCGCTGTCAAATAAATCGGTTCAGAATTGATTAGTGTCTGAATAAGCCAAGCTCTGGTGACAATGAAAGTCACTGCATACGATTCACACCACTGACAGATTTTTTCTTCCACCTCTGTCACCAAACAAAGACTGAACTCCCATTAACATTCATTCTTCACATAATCCGTCCTTACTTGATATTCTCTGTGGGCCCCAGGATGGTCCGTCCTAGTGCCGTGGACTGATACGCTGTAGCGTGCAGGTAATCAAAGACCACCTCCTGAAGATTGGTCTCGACTTCCTGCATCTCTCTGAGGATCACGCCTCGTTCCCTCTCAATCTCCGCCTCACCCAGCATGCTGTTCTGAATGATGTCAGCCAGGATCTCCACAGCTTATGGACAAAGAGAACATAAACAAACACATCTGATTTATGATCTGTGATGTTCACTTCCATAAAAGATCTGATCCACACTGTTGACATTTTAATTTATTACTTATTTAGATGTTGAATAAGATCAATATGACCACTCATATCAGACAACAGCTCATCCTGTGCCTTGCAGTACCTCGTGGGAGATCTTTAGAAAAAGCCTTGGCGTAATACACAGTCTGCTCCCGGGAGGTGTAGGCGTTCAGGTGAGCCCCCATGTTCTCAATCTCCAACTCCAGATCCAGCTGGGAGCGTTTCCTTGTGCCCTGTCACACAAACACACACGTCTGAGCAAATTTGACTATTAGAAGAAAGAAACAGACTTATTAAAACATCTCTGTTCTGAGCACCTCACCTTAAAAGCCATGTGTTCCAAAAAATGTGCTGTGCCATTGTTTCTTTGATTTTCATAGCGACTACCAGCGTCTATCCAGAGGCCCACCTGGAAGAAATGAGTGGTGAATACCCTCCTCAGACTGAATATCCACATGTTCTGAACAACAGGCAAAAACAGGACTACCTTATCTCTAGCACATCACCTACACCTCAAAGTTTACAGTAAAATCCAATTACAATGCATCAGGATGTTTTCAACAATTTCCTGCCTTGAAGTTATGTCTAGGCTTGAAAATATGTTATGTTTAACTATACACATCTAAAAAGATTACATGATAAATACAGGCCTCCAAGCAGACCAACAATTTACACACACCACAGATTTTAACCCTTAGGAATGTTCAGGTCATTTTTGTTCTTTTTCTTGATGTGGTGATCATAATTATGGCTTTGTTACAGCTTATCAAACAGAATTCTGCAACAACAAATTTTGACATATCTTCTAATTTAATGACAGTTACTCTCACAGGTGTATTATACACTGACACTTTTTGCACCCTCTGGGGACGCTAAAAAAAAAAAAAAGCCTGCAATAAAATCATCACCATCTTTTTCTGTGTTTTTCTGCATAAATCCTTTAAACTATATGAGCCCTGCACAAAACTACCAAATATTAAGTAGTTTACCAGTTTGAATATATGATACCACTTGTTTTATATTAAAGCAACACAAAATACGAGACATTTCCATGCATTGTGGCTTGAACATGTCAAAGATTAGCAATAACACTTATTAAAACCATGAAAATTATGGAACATTTGGTGGTTTTTAGCAGAGCCAGAGCGGTTTGATAGATTGATGCAGAAAAAAAAAGATACATGATGATTTCTTAGCAGTTGTTGTACATTTTTGGCCCAGTTGGTAGTAAATTAAAGGGAAGTAAAAGGATTAAAAGATATTAAAATTGTACATAAACTTCCCTTCGGGTTGCTGATATTGTGTGCTGGTGGGTCCTCTTCTACTTACTGTGCAGGTTGGAAGCCCAGAGTCCTCAGAAGCCACCCGGAGCCCGTTTTCTAAAGCGGTCACCTTAGTTTCGGGAACATTGAGGGCCACCTGTGGAGCCTGAACAGCCAACAGTCTGTGGGGTCCAGATGTGAACTGTGGGTGAAGACAATAACCGTTAAAACCCAAAGAAAAAAAACACAACTGCCAGTCATGGTGATACTTCAGACTTACACATTATATCAGACAGTTTCATGTTAGCACCAGCTCAGATACTCTCAGGAGTTTATACTTTACTCAACTACTTGGTCAGAGAACAAAGTTACCAACATTTAAACAAGGACTAGTTAATAAAACAGTTATTAATGTAGTAGCACATTACATAGTGACGGGCCATGCCACTGACCCCACTCCCACTCTGACAATAAACACATCTACTACTCATCTAACCAGTGCTTTTAAGTCCCACACATGTCCGTAAACATTTCCTTACCCTGGGTGAGGAATAAGTCTTCAGTAAATGTCTTTGTACGACATTTCTCCCGACAAATGTCAGATTCTTTAAGCACGCCGCCATATTGACTAAGCAACATACAGCGCATGCGCAGGGTTTCGCAGACGCAACCTATACGCAACATCCTCCACAGGGGACGAAATAATATTTATTAAAAAATAAAAGTTAAACGGAGAAAAACATTAAACAACAGCAGTTTGTACAATATAAACTATACAAATATTATCAGTTCAATTAAAATAAATGTAGATACATGAGTATGCAAAAGTATTGTTTGTGTATAATTCACATTATGAGGTTATATGGTGGAATTTACCTGTCTGACTTCCACAGGTAGGAATGATTTACTGTGGTGCATTTTGTTTGTTTCAGTCTCTCACTGAATGTGCTCCTGTGATTGACCAGCATGTCATGAAGTGAATGAATGGAACTGATCAGTATTGTCCTGATCTTGGACAACATTGGCCTGTCTGACACTACTGTCAAAAAGTCCAGCACCATCTCCACAATGTTCCGGTGGATCAACTCGTTGAATCTGTCATTGGCAGCCCTCATTCTGCTGCTCCAGCATGCAACAGCATAGAAGATAGAGGATGGCATTGGCCACCGCAGACTCATAGAAGATCCTGGTGTTCTGACACAGATATTAAATGACCTCAGCTGCCTCAGGAAATTGAGATGGCTCTGGCCCTTCTTGTAGAGCAGTGGTTCTTGACCACCAGTATCTGCATGTTTTACATAGTTCCGTCTTCCACCACACCAGGTTCAATTGATGTAAAGCTCATCACCAAGCTTTGCAGAAGCCTGATAATGATGTAATGGATTCCAGGTGTCCTGGAAAGGGAAATATCTAAAACATGCAGGATACTGGCCCTTGAGGACTGGATTTGAGAACCACTGTTGTAGAGTGATGGTAAGTTCTTTTCCCAGTCCAGTTTATAGTCAGTGTGTATTCCCAGGTATTTGTAATCCTCCACATTGACCCCATGGATGGAAACAGGAGTCACAATCAGTTCCTTGGTCTTCATCATGTTGAGCTGCAGATGATTATGCTCATGCCATGAGATGAAGATGCAGCAGTCCGGTATTCCATCTCCACACCCTTACAAATTATATGAAAGGTAAATATTACTTGAATATTACATATTACATGAGCAAGTGAAAATAAGTACTTCTGTAAAATATTCAGTTTTGTTCAAATTAATTCAAAGTCTGGTGTCTCTGTGATCAGATGCCTTGTACTATTTGTTATTGTGTGACATACATTTTAGGTTAAATATGTAATCAGTGTTGGGCACTATATTTACTTAAAACACTTTTATTTTTTTTGCACTAATTTGATGATGGTTGAGCTCCAATCATATTTTCAATTCTAATTATTTATCTGTTTAATGAGTATTTATTGTCAAGAAACGTATTTAAACTAATCAGTGACACCAAATAAAAAAGGAGACGTAAAGATTGTTAACTACTCATATTGTGCCCAAGTTGAGCGATGTAACTTTTATTTTGAAAGGATTGAACATTTAGCAACAGGAAGTGTTCTTTACCCTCGCGCGAATATTCCTCAACATCGTCTCAAGTTTGTCTGTTGTCAGATCACAGTGAGTCAAACAACCTAAACTGAAATTTTAAATTAATGCAGAGCACTAGATAGAGTACTATCTGAGTTTTAGCCCTGAATTCTGTGGTTTAACTCGGGTTAAGTTTTATTTTCTTAGTGCTGTAGCGCTGTAGAAATGTCCAAAACTTCATGCTAGCTCAAGTGTTGATCATTAGTAAACATTAAAGACATTAGCATTAGCCATTCTATCTGTGCTGTGGCTTCCAGACAAGAAATGGCGGATAGTAGAGCTCTTATGGACGGAGATCTGGAAGATGGAGAAATTTCCGGATCCAGCTCGGATTCTGACATTGGAACCACTGTCGCAGCACAGACTCGACCTCCGGCGTTTGGCGGCCAGTCCTTCCAGAACAGAGCCCCTTCCAACTCGTCTGCCACCGGCTACCGCAGCACCGGCAGGGCAGCAGAGTCCAGTGACAGCGGCCAGGACTCATCCGACGAAGAGGCGGCAGTTTGGCGCCGGAAACGCCAGAAAGTGTCCAATGCTCCTCAGACAACTGCACCAACGCGCATGCCAGTCCCCACGGCGGCGGGAAGCCGCAAGGTAAACAACATCTGGGGCTCTGTGGTCCAGGAGCAGTGCCAGGATGCCATAACAGCAGAATTGGGCATATTTGGCATGGAAGGAGAGGTTAGCATGGCAAGCAGAAATGTGGAGACTTATAACTATGTTCTAGCCCGAAAGATAATGGAAAAGGAGCGAAAGATGGAGAAAGAGTTGAAGGATGGAGGTGAGGTGAGCATGTTGGATGCTCAGCTGGAGGAGTACATGAATGGCCGGGGGTCAGAGGCTGATGCAAAGAGGAAGAGGCCTGTCAGAGAGAGGCTGGGCCCCAGAGCTGAGATGGACATCAAGGGCCGGTATGAGATCACAGAGGATGACCCTGATGAGAAAGTGGTGGATGAGATAGCACACCGGCTGCAAGAGCCTAAAAAAGAACTGATAGAGCGTGTTGTTACAGTTGTTGGGAAGAAAAAAGCACTAGAACTGCTGGGAGAAACTGCCACACTGGAGGAGGCTGGCGGTGTGTACACCATGGATGGCAGTAGACGGCGGACCCCTGGAGGGGTGTATCTGAACCTCCTGAAGAACACACCCAGTGTAACTAAGGCCCAGATCAAGGAGATATTCTTAGACGAAAGCCAGAGAGACAACAAGAGCAAAAAGGCTGCACAGAAGCGAAGGAGGCATGTCCTAGCCAAAAAGATGAAACAGGCCATCGGCACGCTGAACCTGCAGGAGCATGATGATGTCTCTAGGGAGACTTTTGCCAGTGACACCAACGAGGCCTTGGAGTCACTGGAGGAGGCAGCAGAGGAGGAAGAAGAAGATGCTCCTGAGGAAGTTGCTGTGGGCACTGAGGAGACTCCAGTGGTCTACAACTCTGCAGACCTGGAGGTTTTCTGAGTCTTTCTGCTCTTTGAATTGTGGAAAGTCTAAAAAACTTTCTAGACTAAATAACACTGAAAGCACTGTACAAGCATGTCTCTCCATATTGCATAACTGCACCTGATTGTCATTGATTTATTTCCCCCTTTAAAAATGAAGTGAGAGCTCCTCATATCAAAGGTTTAGTTTTTGTTTGGTACATCATGGGTTTGTAGATTTCATCACAGTAAGACATTGAACATTTTGTTTTGCGATACAAATGCTATGCCTCAAAATCAGTTTTACTATGTTTTAAGTTGTTGAAACATATAAAGTGTATGGTGAAGCTCTCCCTGTGATTTGCTGAATAGTGACTTCAATTTCTCATGTTGTCTTGATTTGTTCAACTGATTTGTGCAACTGTGTCTTGAATCTAAAAGTAGTCTCAGGTAAAAGTACTTTTTAAATGTGCACACTTCAGTGTTGTTTGTCAAGAGCAACCTTACATTTAACTATGTTTTCTGTAACATTTTAAGGCCAAATAAATATAGAATCAGTGTGGAAAATGTGAAACTTGTAATGACTTTTGCTCAAACTAACTGCTACAGTTGGTCCTCAGTGGACATCTTCACTGCATTTTCTTTTTCTGCATGTTGTACACAGATATACAAATAACTGTCCAAAATAATTAGAAATCAGAATTCTTTAATGAAAAACTTTAATCATTTTCTGTCTTTTCTTTTTCTGCCCTACCTATATACTTAAGGCTTGCAGAATCTTAGAATTGAATGCCAGAACCTAGACAGCACCTAAACCATCTGAAGATGGTATGTTTCAGAAAGAACAGAGTTTAAATATTAAAATCCATGGGTTATTGAAATAATTTTTTTTTTTTAAACCTTTCTAAACCTCATCTAATTATGAAAGACAAAACTGTTGTAATATTAAATTCCCCACTAGGTGGCACACACACTCCATCTTCCACAAGGACAGTCTTAAAAGAAATAAATGCTCTTGCCAAAAGGAATAGAAGACAAAGCACACATTTGATAAATAACAGTATTTAAATTCACTTACATTTTGCCATTGAAACGTTTATTGTTTTCATCCTCAAATCTGTTTTCCTCCACAGCACTAGAGGTACAAATGAACAAACCTTCACTCAAATACTAAACCTACATGAATGGTCGTTAAAACTGGAAAAGATCATTTTACAGCCTCACCGCTGTGCATCAAACACAACACCAAGTGGACAGACTGACAATGGCAGATTGCCATTATTCTTAATCTTAATATTGTTCCTGGTTTGGGCAGTGATACCATTACCAACAGAACCTTTCATGGTAATGGCAGAGCTTTGTATTTTAAGATGTTCAAAAGAAAAAAAAAAAACCCCAAAAAAATCCTGACCCATCTTTGCATCAGCCACTCATGGTAACAGTTTGCTTTATTTTGTATGCCCAGCAATTTCTAAATATTTATTGTGTAATATTACAATAATAACTAGTAGAGGACAAACTTTATTGTGTATATATTGACCACTTACTGAAAGACCACGCAGCTTTGCCATGAAATGCTCAATTTGTTGTATCACAATCTTGAACAAACATTGGTGTCGGTCTTAAAGCTGTACTGATTTTATTTTTGTCAGTTTGAGGCAAAGAAACAGAAAATTAAATCATCTCCCATAAAAATGCTGAAAGTTATTGAAGAAAAAAGCAGTCAGTGATAATACTCTGTAGGTTTGTAACTAGTAGTGACATTTGTCTCTTCTGATCCTTTTGTTGGTGGATAAAATATTGATTACAGCTTTAATGGGCAGATTCACTATTCTTCAAGCCTCTGTTAAAGGCGGCTATAACCCTGGAACAGGTTTGCTAGTGACAGTATAACCACTGTTCCTGTTTACGCCAGCTTTAAAAACATGGGAACTAACCTTACACTACGGTCTTTCAGTGGGAATCAACAAGGAACCAATACAATGAAACACAAATGAGGAGAAATGCTATTAGATAAATCAATTTAATTTGGTTAATGCTGTCTTTACCAAACTTAGGATAAGGATAAAAATGCTGTTAATTTTCCATAACTATTTAATCCTCTGGGGTGCATGAGGGTCCATGCCACATGTTGGTTTTTCTTGGTTTGAGGAGGAAAAATGTCTTTTTTTTTTTTTTGTGTCTTGAGCCAAAGAAGTTTGGAAACCTTGGTCTTCTGTCACCTCATGATGATCTAATGCTATTATGCATGTGGGCA
>JAQQZY010000005.1:42303450-42314991 GCA_030068375.1 Ostorhinchus rueppellii
GCACAGTCATGTTGGAACAGGAAGGGACCATCCCCAAACTGTTCCCACAAAATTGGGAGCATGGAATTGTCCAAAATATCTTATTTCAGCATAGGAAGAGATTTTGGACAATTCCATGCTCCCACTTTTACGGGAACAGTTTGGGGATGGTCCCTTCCTGCTCCAACATGACTACATCAGTGTACAAAGTCAGGCCTATAAAGACATGGAAGAAAGTGTTTGGTGTGGATGAACTTGACTGCTCTGGCAAAATATCACTCCTTTAAGATTAAATGCCAGGGCTTTGTTGAGTTTTGGCGTCCTTTTTACACAGAAATATTATTTTAGATAACCTAAAATGACAAATTTTGAATATGGCCTCCACAGTGGAATTTTTCTCTAACCCAACAGCCATTGTTGCCATGTCAACGGCAGATAGTCCAACCAGTAATAAGCTGTTTCACATACAGCCCTCACTGTAGTTTGTGTATTTTTAATGTTACATGTGGCTCATCCCTCAGGCGCAGCACTATAAATATTGGAAACATGACAAGATTATCTCTTTCTTTGCCTTTTCTATATTTTTTGATCTCCACCACTGACTGCTACTGCCGAGACTATCTAGGAAGCATTATGTTTGTCATCTGATGTATCTTTTGTTGTGACCCACGGTATATAGCTGTATTTGCAGTTGAAATCTCTGAGGTTTGACCTTTGAGTTGACATGAGTTTATCACATACATTTGAAGTGTGTGAAGATCCATCATCTCTGGTTTCACATTTATGCTCCAGTGATGTTCACAGCTGCTCCCTGTTAATCCAGTGGCTGAAGTATGCACAGCACATCCACATGTTCAACACAATTACAGAACCATTTTTTATATGAATTGCTCCTAATCTGCACAAGTCTTTCTGTTTAACATTAATTGGCTCATTAAATCAGTGCTAGCAGGCTGACACCAGTGTGAGATTAATAAGCTGCATCTCTGTGATGTAGAATAAGTCTCGGCTTCAGTGGAGAAGAAGAATGGAGGTGAAAACGCCTCTATATTAAATTTATAATCTCACTCACCTCCTGTGAATAAAGTAAATGCAGCGCAGTCAGAGACACTCTTTTCCTCATATGAACACTGGTCTGTGCTAAAAATAGTCACAAGAAGCAGCACATTAGTCTGTAAGGAGGCAGATTAGCTGCTATATTAGTCACTGGGTCTCCACTACAGTCACACAAGTACCGCTGATTGCTTTTGTTACCTCCCCCGGAAAATAACTAAAAGCCCATAACAGTGAGTGGGAACGCAGGATTACCTTACAGGACGGAGGCAAGAGGCTAAGAGAGACAGAGCAAAGCTACACTAGCTTATCTATTTCTCTTCCCATTCAGACGATCACATTTTCCAATTATGATGCTCTTTTAGGGTGACCATACGTCCTCTTCTGCCCGGACATGTCCACTTTTTACAGCCTGTCCGGGCCGCCCAGGGTGTTTTATGAATTCATGAAAATGTCCGGTTTTATTGTTTTGTACGGGACCAATTAGCGCCCCCCTTTTTTTTTTTTTACAACTCGATTACTGGTTATAAGGCACATGGCATCTTTCAGGAAACTTCAAATATCCTTTAAGTATCTTGAGCCTGAACCGAGTGTCCTCTTCATTAATGTCCCACTATAAAGAAGAACTGGGTTCATTGCATTATTCTTGTGGTTGTTAATGACTGACAAATAGTTTCTTCTGACGGTTTTGTGTTTTACAGTACCCTATGTGCTCCCAAAACATGATAATATTTGCTTTCCCATTGACCCTCAAATTGCACGATTAAAACTTGAGCATAAAAATGTGCCTGATGGAAAAACGACAATTTCACCAAAACTCTTGTTTTTCAATTAAAGGTTTTTGCGCTGGGAAGAGGTTTTTTTTTTTTTTTTTTGTCAAGCATAATGAATTTTGTATATCACAAAAAACTACAATGGACAGACCTTTTTCAGCAATTAGAGTCATGTGAATAAAAAAAAAATGTTGATGGACATTGCAACAAGCGAAGAAGAAATTTAAAAGAAACACAGCACAGTATGTGTGGACACAACAGGAAACCAAAACATATATATATATATTTTTTTTTAAATTCCATTAATTTAAGCATACACACATACAAATGCTAAGTCATTAGTCCAGATATAACTCAGAGAATGAAATATTGGATATGCATATAACCACATGTACACACGTATGCAAACAAAAATGCATTGTCACTCGTATCTTAAGGAATATAAGATAAAAGAAAATAATTAACCCACCTGGATATTTTATAGTCCCTAAACCTAAACCAAGCCCATCCCACAGATCTTTTCGTTAATTCCATAACATGCTGGATATTTCAAAGAAGTGCATAACGATAAAAAAATACCAATAAGGAATTAAATCATCATTTGTGCTTCAGCACATCAAGTGCCTCCTTCCTGGCTTTGAGCACACACTGGCCGATCAAATTAGTTTTTAATTTAGTACAGGATAGAAGGGCAATATATAATGATAATGAATATATCTGTAAATCAACGTTATATTTATGTTTGATGCCATGTTTATGGAATGACTTCTCATGTCATCTCGCAATAATAAATAAACAAATTGCATTTGTGATTTAATGGAAAAACCGACATTACACACTTCTGTTTTTCAACATTTAGTAAATATCAGTAAAGTTTTGTGCATGTGTCCAATGGAAAAGCCACTACTGTGTATGTACTGCAGCAGAAATAGGCTTTTTCTATACAAAATGCTAAAAGCTCTGGGCAACATGCTCCTTCCTTCTCATCAATATACACACACTGGTTCCTCATCTACTGTTCTGCTGCCACAAATACTCACCCAGACACCCAGTGTGGATTAGTCGGCTGCTAAAAATAGTACCCCCCGAGGTCTATGTATTCATTAAGTAAAGTTTGACAAAAATAATGATGAGATACAGTAACTGAGCTCTGTGAGACTCCATGCAGGGACAGTTGTCAGTCCTCTCTATGGGAAATGGACATTTACATAGTGCCTTTCCACCCTGATGGCATCACATTCACCCAACTGCACGTACAAATACTCACACGTCTGTGAAAGTGTCAGTGGAAACAACTTGGAGGTCCATGTCTGAATCCCAGTTCCCCCCTTGGCCCTCCTCATTACTCCAACCCCTCTGTTTTGTGCATACTCATGAATGGGTAGTGTTGTCCCGATTATGAATTAGATGGAGGGGGAGGGCTAAGGCAGAGGGCTCTTTGGTCCTCAAAACAGAGATTTTCAGGACCACACTACAAACAGAGGAGTAGGAGGAATTTCCCATAATTCTATTCAAATCATTGGCAAGATGGAAGTAAACACAGCCAAAAAGTGCAGCAGTGATGAAAGAAACACACAAATGTATGTATTTTCTTTGTAAAACAGCCTAATAATTTGATCAACCCCAGTGAATACATGCTACTGACTTGACTTCTTCCCTGGAGTCTCTGTGCTTTATCACCTCACAGGTTTTCCCAGGATCATCGCAGGTTTTCGATGGACCAACTCTGGACCTGCTGCTGCGGCCCTGCCCTTTTCATCATCATCAACATCATCATCGTCATCTTCGTCATCATCATCATCATCATCATCATCACTTATCCATATAGTTGTGATAGTGCTCATCATTGTTCCATAGATGTAGTTCTACGTTCACCAGCTGATCTGCTTTGGACAGTTCTACTTCAGTGTCAGTGCATCAGTTGCATCCATGTGTCTCTACTTCTTCCCTCCTCCCCCTCACCCCCAGGCTTTCTCTCTCTTTCTTGTTTTCTCCTCCTTTACCCTCTCTTTTACCCCAGCAGGTCCAGGCAGACGTCCATCCTCCAGGACTCAGGGTCTGCTCCAGGTTTCTGCCTGTTTAAAGGATGTTTTTCCTTCCACTGTCACCAGTTACAAGTGTTTGCTCCTGGAGGATTCTGTTGGGTTTCTGCTAAATGGCTTCAGACTCTGGTTTCCACTAGCTCTATATGTAAAGTGTCATGAGATAACTTTTGTTATGATTTGACACTATATTAATAAAATTTGATGATTTAATGTAATGCTGTTTTAATGTGTTATATTCTGTGGTTTAAAGTTGATAGCTGTAAAAAATGACCAAAGCCCATGGAACAGAGATGGATGATCCATGACTGTTGTGAAGGGTTGTCCAATTTCATAGGAGAACGTTTCAACCCTTGCAGCTCTGTTTCGAGGGTTAGTGCTAAGGGCAAAGGCCCAAGGGGTAGAAGTTAGAGGGAGGGCTAAGGGGTGAATTTGGACTGGGCCCATGATTTACTCAAGGACACTTCCATACGTGGACAAGATTCATGGACTGAACTGACCGACTCTACCAACTAAACCACAGTCTGTCTGAGGCTCCACACAAAGCCTATTTACACCTACTTAATCATTGTTGGCATATGAGTGTGCAATGGATCAATATCCATGAAACAAAAATAAATGATCAATATAACAGATGAGATCCATATTTAAACTCTTGGTGGTGTAAAATGATTGAAGTTAAAATTGCAGTGTAATGTGTTTCCATATGTTATTATTATGGGTTTTTCTGGATCCAATGCATCCTTCACTCACCAAAGTTATTCCATCACTTTGCAATGTCAGCCTTAATCCTTCATAGGTCACTCATAGAAGTACTCCAGAATTCATAATTACAACCTTAGTGTGTTATTGGAGGACATAAGACTTTATTACTTTGTAATTTTTTTGCATCCTTATGTAGAAAATTAAGGTTAATGAAGTTACCATATTTAGTTCTTTACCCAGAAGTGGCAAAAAATAAATACAAATATAAGAGCGATTTATAAAAAAACCCAAACAAACAAACAAAAAAAACACATGTAAGGTGAAAGGAACATTAGATCATCACTTTTAGAACAGTACAACATAAGTGCTGATCCAGACCCCTGTCCACATCCACATGATCCCTTTGAACATCATTCCTTTTTTTTTTTTAAATCCAGCAATTTAAGCAAACATACATAGACGTACCAAATCATTAATCAAGTTATAACTCACAAACAGAAATCATATCAAATATGCCATATGACCACATACGTATACACATACAAAATACATTGTCAGTCGTGTCTTAAGGAATAAACAAGAGAAAATTAACACAATACACTTGCATATTTTACACCCCATAAACCCTAACCAACCCCATCCCACAGATCTTTTCGTGAATTCCATGACATTCTGGATATTTCAAAGAAGTAAGAAAAGATACAAAATACCAGTAAAGAATTAAATCATTGTTTGAGCTCTGTAAAGTGACTCCTTCCTGGCTTTGGGCACACGCAGGCCTTTGAACATCATTCCTTACATTAGTACCATTACTTCATGGTACCAAACAAAGCAGGTCCACTCACTGTTCATGCACCTTAAAGACTCTGGAGACCACATTGGACTTGATATTGTTGACTCATTGGAACTGTTGATGTCACTGTCCTGTAATGTGTGTGGAAATGACCAGTCCACCCTCCACAGTAGTAAACGTCTTTAAATGTAGAGTCCAATAGATTAGTGAATGCTGCAGACAGGCTGGAAAAGTTTTGTTGAGACAACTACCATATTGTAGGTGTATTTTATTCATGACACTTGTCTACAGGTTTGATTTCAGCACCAGCCTTATTTTTCTTATATTATGAAACACTGTACACGCTCACATGCTACTTTAATTCAGCAGCACAATTCACAGGGCACAGGCTAAAAGCTTGGAAACCAACCCTTTAAAGGGTGCGCTGGTATTTCATGAAGCACTTGAATAATTTATGAGAGGCACATTAAAATTACAAATGTTTTAAATTTCACCACAAAAATATGATGCATGCTTTTCCTTCAAAGTTCAGACTTAAAGCCACAAGAGCAGCTACACAAAATAACCTCCTGATTTTGTGACATATTAAACACATTTCAACCTCTGTCCATGAGGAATTCATATCTAGCAGCGCAAGAGCCAACACGGCCTTAATTTTAATAGGCACTGGAGAATTCATGGGTTCGACCAACCGTTACTGTGCAGTTTGGGATCATGTTGATTAAGCTCATAACATAATTACTGCTGTTCTGCTGTATCCAGGCCGTTTACTGTGATTGTACTTGCATTTCCATAATTGAAGCAAGACCTGTTCACCATCCAGAGCATAAAAACATGATCTTATCTCATGCATAACTCATATTTGTGGCCCATGAGAAATAATCTCAAACCAAAATCAATGAAAATCTTTTGTCTTACTCGACTGCTTCCTGAAATCTTCCTCCTGTGGTATGGGTACTGAACGTATCACGTATTTTTAGCGTTTAGCATACTGGGTGTTTCATAATATCAGCATATTCATAATCCATAAATAACATCAGAGCACACATCCTGAGGCAAACAGGGAAAAGTTAAGAGTCTGACTGTCAGCTCTGTCCAGTAAACAGGCCTGATAGTTGGAATTTCCATTTGAAGAAACAGCCCTTAGATTAAAGCTGTGATATATTGAGACGTCATGTATACAAACACCAACCTCGACAAATACATCAACTCTGTGATAATATTCTAAACATCCAGAGACAAAATTAATAATACACACGGTTGCATTGGAAGATATTTTTAAGGAACAGAGGAAGGACAAAGATGTAAGCAGACATTTATCTGAATAACTGGGATCATTAGAAGCACTAGTGCTGGGGTGTCCAATCCTGATCCTCGAGAGCTACTATCCTGCATGTTTCTGTCTTCGAGCACACCTGCACATCGTTATCAGGTTTCTGCAGAGCGTGGTGATAAGGCTTATCATTTGAATCAGGTGTGTTGGAGGGACACGTCTAAAATGTGCAAGATAGTGACTCTCGAGGACACCCCTGCACGAGTGCATCAAGGGTTTGCAGAATTAGTGCAGTGCAGTGATTAGAAACCGAACATCGTGTAACGTGAAGGTTCATTGGTGGTTAATGGTTCACTTTTTTAAATGAGACAGCAGGACAGAGACGGATTTCTTTTTGAACAGTGCTTTACTTCTTACACATGACCGCTAGCACCACAAACACTTCCTGACACACCCTCACATGATTAAACTAACCAATCAGGAGCGAGCAGTACTTAGCTCAGTAAATGTAAGTGATTTAGAAAGGCAGATGCAACAGATCATCTTAGCTGCTTGTGTTCCACAAAGGAGCATATGTGTAAATAATAATTCTGCAAACATAAATGGGTAAACACTGTCAATATATATATATTTTAAAAATAATACATGAATTAACTTGTAATATAACATGAATTCCCTGTAATATGAATTTACCTCACTATTAAACCTTACATTTCTTCAGCACAAATTACCTTAACTTCTGAGCCTTACAATCACATCAATAATAATAAATCTGTTGTTCCTTCTGTAATTCGATACAATGCCCGAGTTATATTTTCCATTTCCTGCGGCAGTTTGTTAAAGGAAGATAAAACATTATGTGGCAGGACATAGCACAGCATTTTTATTTTTTATACTTATACACATGGGTGCCAGATGCAAAAAAAAACCAAATCAAAAAAAGCGAGTGGGAAAAAATGTTGTAATGAGTAGATGCTATTTCCTGTATTCTGGTGCATTTTAACATGTGGTTTGATACTTTTATGTAGCTGTAGCCTCAGACGCTGGCCCCAGTGTGATCACATATTTGACAATATTAAAAGTACAGATAAATATATAATGGGTAATTTAGAAGATCTCTTCAGGTGTATTTATGTCTGCATGTAAATACAAATAGGCTACTTTAAATCCAACACATAGAACATAAAAATCTCCAAAAGTATTGAAATGATTATGATGGAATTACCTCAAACCCAAAAAGGCTTCATACAATTAGTAGGTTTTGAGTCGTATTAATGAACCAAAACACAATAGAGATGGGAACGGGCAAATTATTTTAAGACAAAACAGAGAGCTGAGAACATTTCATAATGTTGCTGGACAATAATTCAAACTTACCTCACTCTCCCTGTCTGTCTGTCTGTCTGTCTGTCTGTTGCTGTGCCTCTTGCCCTTTCTGCTGCCTATGTTGACATATGCAACATTTCCACATTATAACACAACTAAAAAATGTTTGGTTGTTAAAAGTATATCCAGTAAGTATATAAGGCTTTAACAATCTGAAATCAGGTACAGCCCTCAACTCAGCCCAGGCCCCAACCTAACCCATAACGTGATGATTGTAAAATGTTGCTGTATATGGAGGGCATTTCCTGAACATCAGAGGGGGTTATTTTAAGGCTGTGGTTAATAAGGGTGTTTCTACAGCCAACCTTCACCAATGAAATCCAAATTAAAAAAAGAAAATGTGGTTGATATGCGCATGTGGTGTTGAGCTGCAGATCTAAACTGATGGCATGGAGCTGCTGCACTGCGATTGGATGTGCCTCTTTAAAACTGTGAGGAGCACAGTGGAAAATCCAAAGTGACTGGAATTATGTAAAGTAACACACTACTGGCTTTTTATAGAAAGGGACCGCCTCCTGTCGGCATGGAAACCAGGCGCCATAATTGGCCCCCCGGTTCTAGTGGTGTAAATCGAGGCATTGCTCTCTTCTCTTGTCTTGCGTGTGTGGTTCTGGATAATGGAGATGGTGACAAAGAGGTGAACAGATCTGACTTACACTGCACAGGAGGCTGAACGGCCCACACAGGGGGCCATAAGGGGGACAAAAGGGATGACAGTTTGAGGGAATGGGTTAGAGAACCGGTTCTTTAATGATGCATTTCCATTCTGTGGTACCAGCCAGATTGGCTGGATTCGACTCGACTACCAGGTACTATTACTGGAGACCATTTCTATCACAGGATACTACCGACTTCAGAGTACTTAGTTGCCATAGCGATGCTGCGCATAACTTCCGTAACTTGTTTAGTGCGTGTTGCCGTCAAGCTCACACTGAATCTTTTCACTGACCACCAAGAACAGAAATATCAGAACTATCTCAACCAACCACAGTATTGTTTTGTGGGCTGTCATCATGGATTAGCCTACCTGTATATTAACTGTAAACTTCTGAATCTGTTTTTTATTAATGGCAGGTTGCACATTGATGAAGCAATGACATATAGACAACTCTCTGACCAATCACTGACCAAACACATCTCATTTGACTATCTCTTCACCTGCTTTGGAACCTTAGCTGAGCAAGTACTAAAACATAGTACCAGGTACCAGAGTCCAGGTTCTTTTATGAATTGAAACTCAAAAAAGTCAAGTCGAGTCAAGTCAAGCTGGTACCACGGAGTGGAAATGTGGCTATAGAACTGGTTCCCAGTGGCTTTGTTGGCCTGGAATGGCTAGTTTTCTTGCTTAATGATCCCACTTCTAATTTTTGCAACATCATGATCTCAAATGCGTCTCAGGTCATATCTGTATTTTGGAAGAAAGCTCTAAAGTATGATTATATTTCACCAGTAAAGACAACACTAGGAGTGTTTGCAACAGTTGCTGAGCTTCCATCCTGATAAAGGGGGGAAATACCTCTAATATGTAGAAACATTTAACCACAGCATCCAGTTAAACGGCATGAATGTAACGTCTTTGACTGGCTGCTTAGTGAAGGCGGCAGTGACTCTGGAAGTAGATTGTACCGCCAGGCGTCCTCTGTCATGGCTGCTAACGTTAAACTCCTCTGGGTTTTATTACCTCTGCCAAGGAGGTTATGTTTTTGCTGTTGTTCATCTGTTTGTCTATGTTCAAAATAACTTGAAAAGTTCTGTATGGGTTTGGATGAAATTTTCAGGAACTGTTAGAAATGGGACAAGGAACAAGTGATTACATTTTAGTGGTGATCCAGATCACCGTCTGGGTCCAGGAATTTTTTAAAAGTTTCTTTATCATTGGGAGATAGGGCATGATGGCATTGAGCTGCCTATGAGATCATTCAGCGACATCTAGTGGAGGAAAGTACAAACACTACCTTGGCGGAGGTCTGTGCTCTCCGAGTGCTTTTCTAGTTAATGCTGTTAACATTACCACCATTTCACAGTGTCAACGTGCTTTCACTATTGTTTCTAAATAATCTCCATGTTCTACGATTACATTTAGATGATGATGAGGATCTGAGTCTGCAGGTAACTCACACTCCTTTAACTCAGCATTTATAATCTTTCATGAGTTTTGTTCAAAACAAATGCAAGATGTTAGCACATATTTGAGACTAAAGAATTAATACAAACAAAGTCATTTGTACTATACCGGCGATATGAAGATAGGAAATCGATATTAAAAAAATGATTAAAACATAAAAGATGGGTTGTGTCTTTCTCATTAGTCTTGCACAACATTTTTTAAATCCATTGCAAACAGAATATTGATCCATGTCTGCATGGTATTAGATTCTTATGGTTTGCATTGATGGGTGGGGCATTAAGTGCTATTTGTTTTCATGGGGCTCCACCCCCAGCTCATTATGTTTCAGTCCATGGTATCCACTCTGCTCATGTTCTCAGGCTGAACTGAAGCTTCTCCTTTATGCTCTCCATCATCAGCAGAGGACCTGACTTTACTACTGCACCTGTCTGACATGACCATCTACAAACTGTCTGCTCTCTATTGACATATCAGTTTTTACTAGTAAACACCCACTCAGATGTCCCAAATTTCATTTTTTTTCTGCTCTGGTGTGACACAGATCTTAGATTTCTAACAAGAATTAAAAAGCAGCACAATGTCTTTTCCTTTTTTTTTTTTTGTCTCAATCTGGGCCACACGGAAATCCTCGTGCTGAAACATATGACCTACATGCGACTCGTATTTTTAACACTCAGACAGAAAATTCCTCCGCGTTGCCATGACGATAAGTAAATGTTGATGTTATTCACCTGAGATGGCGGTCATAATCGGCGACAGTTTATACTGCTACCGCTGAGGATGATGCTGCACGACAACGGGAAGAAAGACAAACAACAACTTGATCAGTATTTGTGGAGACACTTCAAAGTAAATTGTGACAGGGACACCAGGGAAAAGCAGGACCACAAAAACAGATGTGACGTCTGTTGTTACTGTCATACTTCTGTAGAAACACGGCTGTCAGGTCATGTAGCTACCAGATATGCCTTACAACAGGGAATAACTAGGGAAAAGGCGGGAACATGGAATTACTCTCACTTTTCTCTCAGGTGTAAATGTATACTCACCCACACCCACACAAACACACACACCTGCACAAAGAAATGCTTCACTGAATTAATATTTTTATTTGTGTGATTTTATGTATCATTTATCAGATCAGACCCCCGTCCCCACCCCAACCAAACCCCTGCTGCCGCAAAATCCTCATCTGAATGTCCTGAATGTCCATCCTATCTGATGACCGTGAAAAAATAAAGTGTTATTTACATGTACTGATCAACAGGTCTTAAACACTTTAGCTCATACATCATTGCAATGGTATACGACATGAAATTACTCAAAATATCAATCATTCATTCATTCATTTTCTATACCCGCTTTATCCTCACTAGGGTCACGGGGGTCACATGGAGCCTATCCCAGCT
>JAQQZY010000005.1:42336495-42347845 GCA_030068375.1 Ostorhinchus rueppellii
TCATGCCAGAACAAAATTACCGCTAAGCCTCTTCGCCCGGTGTCAACCCACCCCGGCTCCAGTGTGCAAGCACCTATGGAGGCGTGGTTTCAATGGGTGGGGTGAAGAGGAGGAGGCAGAGCCTTTGGAAGGAGGGACCGTTTTTTCCAAGATCTCCCACCCCACCTTTAAGAGTGTTCTTAGTAACATCACGCCTTAAATGTTCTGGAGGAGCCATAGTATTTTCATGAATTTACACACTCTCTGACACACACGTATGAGTTCAGACTGAGCTGTAGTTTTTCAGGTTTTCCACCTTTCATGCAGCGGTTGCATCTCTCTGCCACTGCTGTTTAATCGTTTCTCATTCCCTGTTGTACTTGATTGGAGACCCGCAATTATGTTTGTCAGTGGTGAATTTTAATACCAAACCCACTTTCATCTAAATTTCTCTTACATAACCCTTTTCATATGCACTGCTGCTTTGTCCTGAGAGTGTGCCCTGTTGCCATGGTGATCCGTGAGGGGATGGATGCCGTTTGAAGGGGAAATGGGAGGGGGGCAGTAAATGGCCTGAATTAGAAACACAGCTGACGGTGTCCCTGTAGAGAGTGACCCCTCCCCTCCCTCCTCGCTTTCACACACTCAGTGTTGTCCAAAACTGCACCTTCCTGTTACTGAAATAGAGACACCTATTTTGGGTGATGGAGAAACAAAAAGAGGCATCTGAGGGCAAGTTTGCGCTGAATCGCTTCCCTCTGGGAGTAAAAAATGAGGCCAGGCGAGACGAGGCAAGCCTGGTCATCCCTGGTCGTCCCTCCCCCCTCCCTCCCCTGACACGACTGAAGCATCTCCAGCATGGAAACACAAATAGAAAAGTTTAGTTTGTAGAAAAGTTTCCACATGCACATCTTGAAGCTGATTTTTTTCTTGTATCCCACCTGTTACACCGACACTTTAAAGTAGATATCTGCAAACAGAAGGCCCATGAAGCATTGTTTATTGTTTGTTATGTTAAAAACTCAAGAAATACTTCTGTTGGGGACACGTCACAAGTGTATTTCTTAGCTTGTATAATGTGACAAAATTAATGCAAATCCCCATTTACAGTTCATCACAATCTCACAGAAGTGTGGGTGTACAACTGTTTTGTGCATTTATTCTGTCTTACTTTATTTGTCAATTAATTTGTGCAACTATGTTGTAAATATGTTAATAATATTTATGCATGTACAGTACATTCATGTTTCACTCTTGTAGGTTTCTGTCTGTCTTTTCTGCCCCTTGTTTTTTATATTTTGCTGCTGTTTCCCCACAGTCGGAGCAGTAACGTCTATATCTTGTCTCATATTTGTCTTTTTCTCTTCAATCAATTCACTAATTGTTTAGTCAATATATCAGATATCAGATAATAGTGACAAAGTGTTTTCCAAATCCAAAGATGTTCTGTTCAGATTAGTTATTACTGATCTGACAGCTGTGCCTGAAATGGGTATTATTGTTGTTTTGCTGTGCTAACCAGAAATCAGTACATTTTTGGACATATTTGTTATATTTGGGAAGCCACTTTTTGCACTTTTAATACCTTTACTGTTCTAATACATACAATATAATGCAATATAAACTAAACATAGAGGCAATACCACCATTAGCATAAAGCACTAACAAAACTCTGATTGTTGGCACACTTATTTTAGCGTATTTTAGTTTTAGTCTATTTTATTAGAAGGGTCAACTACTTTTAATATTTTTAAATTCAATTTTAGCTTACTGAATGTGATTTCCTATTTATGCCTGAATTTACACTGCTTTTAACCAAGGAGTACACTATCTCATTTCTTGTGTACTTGTACTGAGGAGTGACAAAAATAAAACCTTTGAACCTAATATTAAGATTTTCAAATAATATCCTGTTGTTAACTATGACTGTGTTATTATGGCTTTGACAATAAAGTACTCCCTTGATTTGAATTTAAATTGAATTGAAAAAATAAAGAAAAAAATAACTATGAGAAATTAGGGCTGCGCAATAAATCAATTTTAAATCTGATTATTTAATTAGGGTGATGTTTAAAAAAGGGTAATCGTCAAATCTAAATTAATCTCTCTGGTGTCTCTGGGCTGTGGGACTCCAAATGGCCTGAAACTGACTCCTATCAGGACTCTGAATGGTACATTTTGGTATCTCTACTTAGTCAAATTTTCAATTCATCCAACTTCCAGTTCTAACTTCCAGATTCCTTTCATTTCAAATGCGGATGAGATTTGACCTGGAATATCTCCGAAACCGAACTTCGTAGAGACTTGGTATCATGTCTGTGTCTTAGTCTGTTTCATGTTTTGTCCTGTCACTTCCTGTTTTATTTTCTGAAGTTCTCCTCCTGTGTCATGTCTGCGTATTTACTTCCTCTTTTCCTGTATTTCCTGCTCCTGAGATTACTCACACCTGTTCCTTGTTTCCCTCACCCGAGAGTAATTGTTTCCCATCCCTCCTTGTGTATAAAAGTCCTGTGTTTCCCTTGTCTTGTCGCCAGTTTGTAATCTACCCTAGTGTGATTGCCTACCAGCATTGTCTTGTCTTTTGTCTTTCCGTGCCTTGATCTGTTTTGCCTTTTGATCTCCGAGCCTTGCCTAAGCCCTTGTGACCTGCTGCCTGTTTTTGGACTACCGAACCTGCTCTGTCCCTACTGGATACCTTTGCTCACTGGACGGACCTCCTGGACCCTTTTCTGAACACGGTACTCGTACATGCTTAGCCCTCTCTGTTTGTTTGCCTTGCCCTTTTGCCTGCTCTTTGTGGACCTTTGCCTGTCTCCTGACTAGAATTCTGTGCCGCCCCATTGTGTACCGTTGCTGTCTCATTCCTGACTTCCAGCTCATGACCCCTGGCTTGTCCTCTGACCTCGGCTCTGGATCTCCCCACAGGACTATACATTTATTGTTTATTTCTTGTGAACTTAAAATCAACTGTCACTCCTTAAACCCTACTCATTGTGTTGAACTCTGCATATGGGTCTCAGTTCAGAGTAAGAACCTGACACTTAGAAGTTGCTCATGTCAGACATATTTCGACCCTTCTGAACACAACCGTCTGGTCCTACGTCTCTACGACCAACCATAGGCTCCTCCTCTTAACTGTGAGAGCGGTCTCCACAGTTTTTGGTCTCCACACACCAGTACGAAAATGACGTTTGCTAAGGAGTGAGAAGTTTGTGGCTAAGAATAGCAAAAGCAAGTCAGTTGTGTGGAATTGGTACAGCTTTGAAGTTTCCAATGAAGACCAAACCATTCCTCACTGCAAACTCTGCCTGAAGGTGGTATCAGCCAAAAACAGCGGCACGACCAACTTATTTACTCAAACATCATCACACACCAGAGTAGGAGCACTGTTCTTTTGTAGTTTTACCCAAAAACCGAAATTGAAAATCTAGTTTTTAGATGGGGGGGATCACAATTTTAGTTTTGGTCAAAATTGTGCAACCCATCAAGAAATGTTAACATACTGTATTAACACTGCAGCAGTCTGAGTAAAATGAATTGACTGCTACTTCACAGAGGAATGGATGAAACGCACTCAGGTGATCATGGATACTTAATAACAAAACAGAATATAGTTTTACAAGGGGAAAAGGGCAAAATCAGTCATCAAAAACCATCTGCTTTTACTTCACATGACCAGGTGTGTGGGCTCTACACTTAGTGTTTACTCAGCAGCCATAAACACCAACTGCTTCTCATAATTATCATCCTGATGAAAAACTTTCTGCATCAATAGAAAAAAAAACTTTGTTGCATTTGTGAGTTATAATCTTTGAAAAGTGAGTAACTGAACAGTCAGTTCTGTTATGAATATGACGTCATACAGCGGCAGGAGGAGGGGACAAACTTAGTTTTTGAGGATTTAGCCTGACTTTTCTCTTCTTGGTATAAATGTCTTCTTTGTGTTCTCAGTAATAGTTTAGGCCCACACATACAATCTCAGGCTTGGTTGACCATATATGCAATAGAGAGACATTGAATCGCATTCAGCTGAATAGAATGAGTGCAGGAAGGGAAGCATAACCTCTGCACTGAGACAGAAAACAAGCACTTTAAAGCATCTGTGTGCAACTGCGTATGTATGAGAAAGTCTGAGTTAAAAAGCAGAATTGCAGCATCTCAGTAATAGTTTGGGTAATGTATACATGAAATAGCGAGAAAGAAACCTCAGATTGGTCACGCATTTGCATCACTTAACCCATAAAGACCCAAACATCCACCAGTGACCAAAACCATCCTGATCTAAACTGTTTAATACCTGTTCATCCACTAATCCTATCAATACATGTAAAATATTTGGTTTAAAATACAGTTTGTCATTTTTTCATGGTCATCAGATACGTCCTATCTGGACGTTCAGAGGCTCTGTAGTTACCATGGAAACACCATCATCTTCTACCACATTGATTCACCAGTAAAACCAGTGGAGTTGGCTCAATGACAGTGGGTGGGCACGCTTTATATATGTTCAGTTAATGATAGATTTGCTGCAAAAGCGACTTTTTCTTCAGACCCGTCTGGATGTTCAGAGGTCCTGTGGTTACCATGGAAATACCATCATCTTCTATTAAACTATTCCAAAAAACACAAAAACAAAAGTGCAGGCAGTTTCACGGGTTATTTAACTGAGAATAGGACAAATGCATGACCTTTGGGGTTTAAAAAGATATTGTCTGGTGGATGAAAAAGTCTTTTGCATCACACATGTACAGAAGCCGTTGCCAAATGCACCTTTAGGTTTTTATTTGGGGTGATATTCTACAATTTTAACCCATAATAACCCAAATGGCCACCCATGACCAACACCATCTACTGATCTAAAATGTTTAATTGATTATGAATCACTTATCCTATATACATGTAAATAACTGATATAAAATACAGTTTGTCATCTTTTCATGGTCATCAGGTATGACCCATTTGGACATTCAGAGGCCCTGTAGTGGATGTGGAAACACTGTCATCTTCTACGACATTGATTCAACAGTAAAACCCATACTTGTTTTTACATTCAGTTGATATATTTTACTGAAAAAGTCACTATTTATTCAGTTTCCTGTGCTTCTGATACAATAACCCTTAACTTTAATTTGAGCTTTTATGAACATCTATATGATCAGTAAATTAAATATAGGAAAAATACCTTAAGTTCACTGGAAAAATGCAAAATAGATGATTATTTTGTGATAAATGGTGGCAAGTCACTTAAGAAATGTTAAATATAGAGAAAAAGAAATCATTTGGGACTGGATCTTTATAGGTTAATCTAGAACTGGAACATTTGGGTAAAAATATTGGGTATAATTTTACACATGTATATATCACCACTTTGATGCTGTGTCAGGCAATGACTGACAGTTTGCATTTCAGCTCAACTGAAGATGTTCATGCATAAATTATACGATCAAAACTGTAAAATGACTTTCTTTAAATGTTTAATTCATTTTATCATTATACTGTATTGGTAAGCTACCATTTAGCACTAGCTAAACATTAGCATCAACTCGTGCACTCCAACAGGTCCATTGTTTTGTCCAAATATGGTCACAACTTCCCAAATGGTCAAGTTCACCTTCTAAATAGCAGATTAAAAACTAGTGTGGAATATCATAGTGGTTGTGATATTTTTACATACAGACTGAAAAATGAATTCTGCATCCTGGATTAAAACTGCAACATCTGGGCTTTCAGTAGATTTTGTACATATAAACAGACGAGCACATCCCAGAGATAAGAACACAGAGCAGTTCAGATAAACACCAGATAAGGAGACAAGACAACACTGGTGAATCATCCTTTGAAGTGAGAATAAGATCAAGAACCTGTAAACAAAAGAACTTTGCAAAATGCATAAAGTTACAGGTTGAGTATTTCAGGTCAGATCATGTTAGAGAACTTTTTCTACATTCTTAACAGTAGGCGAGTGCTGCTTATTCCACATGTAGCTTTAGTGGTATTTTGTATTTAGCCTAATTACCTTTAAGATACAGCTATTTTTTTTTTTCCTTTATCACATGAATGTTCGGAATGTACGGCTGTATGTGAAAGGAGGTACAGGTGGGGATATGCCACTACAGTGTACAATATCTGTACACACACACACACACACACACACGTTTGCCTGGATATAAAAAGACCATCTTGTGTACTGTAATGCGAAGGCTTGCCAGCAAACATTATGCCAGATGGCCTCCTCCTGAAGCATAGCTTACCCATATGTCAATCCACGGTAATGATTCCCATCAGGTTGGCAGAAGGGAGAAAGGTCATGCGCTCCACCGTGGGCTTTACCCCGCACAAACCTCCCATAAGCATCCAGATCCATACACACTGGTGGGATGGATGTGACACATTTAGACAATAATGACATGGATGAAAGTATTTTTAGGCATCCCATCATTAGGAATGATGCCCTGCAAACTCAGTCAAATTCTTTTCAATTATCTCCCATTAAACAGCCTGAAAACGCAACATTTAGACTAAGAATGACACCAATTACAGAAATACATGACAATCATTAGCCTGCTGGTTGTCAGATAAGGTGATGAATGACATTTCTTTCCTTTCAATGACAAATCATGAGAAATGATGCTGTCTTTTGAATTGATTGATCAACTCAGGTCAAATATTTGAGTGTCTCATTCTTCATTTCTTGCAGCTAATAAGGACAGTTGTTCACTTGTGTTGAATCGGATTTTTACCACTGTTGTGGAAAAATTCTAGTCCTCTAATATAATTAATTAAAATAATCGAGAAATACGATGATCAGTGTCTTTCTTATAAGTTTGAATGTGGATCCACAGATACAAATCCCACAGAGGTGACAAGCAGTCTGATGGGAGAGTACAAAGACATAAAAAATACCACCAGTGAATTACCCGTGAGACAATTCGAGATACGATACTTTCTCACATCCCAGAAGACAAAATATGTTGACCTTAATGAAATTGTGAGTGGGCTTAGTATTGTCTATTCCATGCTCAACTATTCTCTTCTATTCTAAATATGACACAGAATATATGGTGGTTACAGAATATGCAACTTTTCCATAACAACCAGTCTTACCAAACGTGCCAACGGCCATTGGGTTCAGTGTGTCCGACGTACTGTGTGAGTGTGTGTTTGCATGGGAGGAGGACTGGAAGGACTTCCATTCAGCAGCTCAGGGAGTTAAGATGAAAAGACTGCATTTTCTATGCCTGAAGTTCTGCTGAACGCTCCAAGGACAAATCTTTGTGCTCAGAGAGAAAATCTCAACACCTTCAACTGGAGGTTAACAACAAGATTCAATATGTCATGGTCTCCATGGATACCAGATAAAGACTTCTTTCATTAGAGGAATACAGTAGATTCACTTTGACTGCAGCATTTTTTCCCCTGAACATCTTTTTATTCTGATAGATTGTGAGATTTATTAGAAAATAACTCTTTGTATAACTGTTGCATTAGACTTCAGAAGCAAAATAATTACATTTTGTTTGTTACTGATGTATAAAGTCAAATAAAGTGCATAAACATAAACCTGGAGGCATCATACATTTCAAGTCCATATAAATAAAGCCATCTGATGGGCCAAATGTTTTAATAGTTTCATGGAATTTGAAGGTAATATTAAAATGATCAGTTTCAGGTTACATATACAGTATGTAACACACAAGGGTTTAACTGAAGCACTCATCTGTGGAGCTGCAGGCCAAATCTTTCTTCAGCTAATCTTTACCATAACACAGTATTTAAAAAGTTTTCCTGCAGTTACTGCTTTGAACGCCAAGTAGAGGGCGTGACTATGACCTAGGGTCAATTACATAACCACTGTGGCCTGAAAAGCCTGAACATTGTGATCCTCCATCATGTCTAAAACAAAATCAATAATTTATCAACATTAAAATTCTTTCTAAAAATACTAAATCAGTTATGTTTCCCAGGGGTCACTCATTTTATTTGGACCAATCTAATTAGTGGTCTGGTGGTCCGTCTGCAGATTTTTCTTCTGTTCATCAAATCTCAGGTCAAATACAGGTTTTGATATCTGCCATGCTGGACTTTGATAGACAGGTGTGATTGAGAGCTCACTCACCTGACTTGACTCTCTGAGCTTTGGTTTATTTATCACAGTTCAACTGTAAATGTAAGAAGATCATAAAACGAGTTTGTTACACTGGGCTTCATAAAGTTTTACTGACTCGGTATGTTAGTGTTTAGCATTAGTTCACATACAGCACATACAGGAACCACTTATTTTGGTTGGAGTCAGATGAAAGGGACACACTGATAGTGAAATTCTGGGCTGATAGTGATATGTAACACTTATTTCATTGTTATTTCCTCCTCCTATCTTAAAATGAGTTCAAATGAACCCTTTCATGCATGAATTATGAAAGAAAAGATATTTAGACTTTTTTTCAAATTGATTTTATGACTCAAAATTAGGCTAAAGTTGAAATGCATTTAGAATTTAATTATATTTTTTTTAAAAATATGGTTTTATTAAGAAGATATTTAACCTCCTGAGACCCAGAAAAGTACAAGTTTTGGCTTTTTAAAAAAATAAATAATTGCCTCTATTGGAAACATAATAACATAACAGTTTTTCAGATGCATTTAAAAAAAAAAAAAGGAATATCCTTTGTGGTGGACAGTTGTTTTTTTGTTTTGTTTGTTTTTTGTGTAAAGCTGTGAAACTCCTTTCCATAAACGTGGAGAGAAAAGCCGTAGCTGGGTCTTAGGAGGCTAATTTTATGAGATCACAGAGCGGTCCAAATTCTAAAATTAAGATGATAATTATTTCACTGTGTTGCTTAGAGTTTATAGAGACTGCCCCCATGTGGTTTGGAGAATACTGCCTTTATAACCCTTTGGAAAGTGAGCCTAAACTATGCCCACAAATGTGGATGTCATGCAAGAAAGGGTTAATGAAAAAATCTTTAATACAACTCAACAGATGAATATTGCACAGTGCTTTTGTGCAGGTCAGATGATAACAGTTGGTATAAACTAGTCCTGATGTTCAGCTCATGCATCTATGCACATCAGTCAGTGCATGATAACATGAAAACATATGGTGACTTAACATTGAACCTAAATGTCAGCGGTTGAAAAGTAACTCTGTGTTTTGGGCCTTCACAACAACTGTTTGAAAAGTATCATATCTCAAAATTTTGGTTTGTTTAATATATTCAAATGCCCAAGTTGCTCCTAAATACATGCAGTAAAGATCTGAAACAGTCTGAACCAAGAACCCTGTGTTCCAGCCGGTATGGATGTTTCCAGAGTCTGATTAAGAAAAAAACCCAACACATTTATTTTTTATTTGCTCTCAAAATCCAAAGCAATCTTTGCAGCATTCAGAGTGAAACTGCCTCTGTTTCGGTGTTTTTCAATCCTTCAGAGCAGAGTCATCACTGTGTACAGAGAGGTTGGTTTTTCTGCTTTTGAGATGCCACCATTTTAGCACTGCGATTCACCTCTGAGCCTGTTGCCAAGCAACTCCTGACACTTTGAGGATGTGGAGTGAATGCAGGAGCTGCCATGGTATTTCCACATTGTTTTGCACTGTGCACTTAGGGTTTTCATGTCAGACTTGGCTCATCCTTTAAAATCCCAAAAAGTCTCGTTTTTGTATTTACTAAAGAGACAGAACAGAAGCTGGAGCTGCTACAGAAGCTGGAGCTGCTTAAAGGTCTTTTTTTTCTTCTTTTTTTTTTTTTTTAGGAGTTGATGCTGCAAAATAAACCTTTTTCAATTGAAGTCATGATGTATTTACCTTGAGCTTATTTACTTCTATTCTGTACTGGAGGCACCTTTGTACGTAGGAGCTGTTCTCAATCACACAAATAAATGAAAAATCACAATGAAACTCAAACTAAATCCTGTTTGTCAATATTTTCTATGCAAGTACAGAAAAACAGTAGATGTGTAGTAACATGATGTCTCCGTCAGCCTCAGGAGCCGTTAATGGACACAACAGTGCATCAGTCTGAATAAATGCACTTATTATAGATGGAAGTAGGTGGTAATTCAGATGTCTGGACATTTTCAGCCAGAAATGAACTTTTTAAATCTAATTATTAAGGCTGTAGCAAAAGGAATTCTGAACAAAAGTCATAAAGATGCTTGCCTGTTGCTTGGTCTCAGTGCTCCATAGTCAGAGATTGAACCATCAATCCATGAAAAAATACTGGAACAACCTTTGTGAGAAAAAAGCAAACAAAACTGTGCTGTTTTGCAACTTTCATGTAATTTTGTGTAATGTTGAAATCAAACAAGGAAATTAAACAAGGCATTTACATATAGTGATTTGTTGGAGGTGATGTACAATATACAATTTATTTAGGTCTCAGTCTTGCAGAAAATACAGTTTTCTGAGTCTGGGTCTGAAACCACTATATTGAATTTGATTAAAATGATCAAAGAGAAGACAAATTCCCACGGCAGCAGCAAACAACACCAACCACCTTCAGGTCAGAGCAGAACTGGAAAAGTGTTGAAGAAGCACATGACTCCTCAGGTCACTGTCGACAGGTAATGCCATTTGTACAACCAAGAGGGATCTGAAGGTAGCAGCAGGAAGGTCAACATCTCAGCTTACTCCTGGGAAGGCATGGGAGATGTCTGTTGATCTGGTCCAGTTGAGTTTTCCCACCTGAGATGACACAAACAACTCTCAAACCAGATGTGGTGATGTGGTCCACAGCAGCCCAGACAGTTGTCGTCATTAATCTTATTGTCCCCAGGGAGGAGGGGACACCAGCAGTATAAGACTCCAGCTCAAGTACCCTGAACCGGTACCGAGGCAACACAACCATCCACCTTTGGAGGGATGGGTGGGTTTCCTGAGCCTTGGCCATATTTCCAACTGAATTATAATCTTAAACCAGCAGATGTAGACATGCTCATTCACACATTTGTAGGTATTTATTCACAACAAAAATCTAAATCTTATCAAGTGTATTTTTCTCATTTCTAGACAAAATATTTCATCACACGTAAAATAAGACATAATCACCTAAACAGTTACTTTTCAGTGAGATACAAGAACTTATTTTTAGATACTAAATCTTGACAAACTTATTTTAAGAAATGTTACACACACACATTCATTCATTCATTCATTTTCTATACCTGTTTTATCCTCTCTCGGGTCATGGGGGTCGCATGGAGCCTATCCCAGCTACTTAAGGGTGAAGGCGGGGTACACACTGGACAAGTCGCCAGTTCATCACAGGGCTGACATATAGAGACAAACAATCACTCTTACATTCACACCTACGGGCAATTTAGATTAGCCCATTAACCTATCAGTGCATGTCTTTGGATTGTGGGAGGAAACCGG
>JAQQZY010000005.1:42375818-42395263 GCA_030068375.1 Ostorhinchus rueppellii
TATATATATATGCTTCTAAAGGCCATCCCACAATATTGAAGCTTCTCCAAAACCTTGTTGCAAATTTTGGTCAAAAAGTACAAACAACCTTTCCTGTGAGGTGTCAAAAATTTCAGTAAATTCTAAATCACTATCAATCACATGTAAATATTGTTGAATAAAACACATGGATGTGAAGAAAAGAAAGAAACAGTCAAGTTAAAAGATAAATAGTTTATGTGAATCTCTCACATAGCATTTACCTTTACTCTATACACATTGTTCTGAACATGATATACAGTATATCATCTTATTTTTTTATTTTTTTTACAGTTTGACATAATGATTTTTTTTTTTCAGCATGCACTTTAGAATGCCAACAAAAGGCTCCACAAATACAGACTTCAAAGTAGAATTTCCTCACAGTAAACATACAAAACATGAACTTCGATCAAAAGCCTGACAGTTTGAGGACACGATGGAGAAGCACAGCATCAGACTACCATGACTTTCACAGGTAAGAGCAGTGTACTCAACAGTAAGACACAAAAATACATGTTCTGGATTCAAAAAAATAAACACCTTTTTTCAAGTTACAACGTCATCCTAAAAATACACAAAGAACAGTATCCCTTTGTCAATTCAAAGAGTAAAGCAGCGTGTGTACTACACGAGGAGGATTGTGGGTACAGGGTGACACTGGCTAATAACTGAGCAGGTCGTAACCAACGTGACACATACGCTGTGCCACCTGCCAGTCCTCTCTGTCAGCTTCTAGAGCTGCACTCTCACTCCGTTTCCTTCTGCCTTCTTGTTTGAACGGGCTGCTGAAATCACAGTGTGGATCGGCGCTTTTTGTTTTCGGGTGCTTATTGCAAATCCGATCTGATTGTTTGGGTTCATAAGTTTGCTACTGTGCAGATTGTAGCCATTCTAGAAGTCCCACTTTTTATCTTGGTAAACTTCTGCTACACTTTTGCTTCACCCCCACGAGGGGAAAGTTTGGAAGAATCAAGTTATGCAGTTTTGTAACCATCAGGAGATATGAGGATTAGTCTGGTAAGAATAATTTGGTTTGTGAAGAGACAAACATCTGCAGCACTAATGCAGGGTCGTTGCATGGTAAACGCACAGCAGGGGGGACTTCTACAATGGCGGCTGCATCACAGGGGGCTCCGAGTGACGGTCCACTCAATGGTCTCTGTTGACCTGGCCTTTCAAACTGCAGATCTTACCCCGGAGTTTTAAGATATGCACACACACACGTTAACACACAGCAGAGCGACTGACCTACTGAAAATTACCAAGGGAAACAAAAGCAGAGATGACCATAATGTCACATTTATTCAACTTAGCACGTTTGTCTCTCTATACTGTATATACTGTAAGTAGAATTTCATATATGAATACACTCCATTTTTAGAACACAAAGTGCCTCAACTGATACATCTTAATACACTTATTGCGAGGAGGGATATCACAGCAAGAAAAGTGACTGACGTTGAGTGTCACGGCGCAACTTAGCAACCAATAATTTTGTTACCTGACTCGCCATCAAAAGACAGATGTGTGAACAGAGCCGCTTGGCCCAGATGTGCTGTGTTGTCGTTTTATTTACAGGAGTGATATCTATACAGTCGATAGTCTCTTGGACATGTCCAGTCTTCTGGACACGGAGCTGGAGCTTTGCTCTCTTTTTTTTTTCCTCCAGAGTTCCAAAACAGGAAGAAAAAAAATCAGGAAAAGGTAAATGCCTATCAAGGTCCTCACAGGCGTTCATTTAAGTTCATTTCCCCATCGCTGAGCCACAACTGGGCTGCTGTCAGTCCCTGGTGTTTGAATGAGTCCCCGTCCATATTGTCCTGTAGGGGTGGCCTTATGGCTCCAAATGGGATCCTCCCACTGCAATAGGTCCTCATACTGACGACCAACTAGGAAATGAATTGTCTAAATGAAATACAAACAGGTCACATCTCTAAATATCAGAAATGCATCTGTCTCTTTTGAGCATCATTTCAGAAGACCTCGACATGCACATACTGGCTATTTTTAATATATGCACAAATATGAGAACATCGTACAAATCTATGGTGCTCTTTAGGCGTTTCTCCAGATTTATAAAAGCTTTATAGTATATTACAATGTTTCACTGGGGATGATTCAATAATTCTGTGTACAGACAAAGAGAAATGTTTGCAAGAGCTCTTCTTTTTAATTGTTTGACTTTTTGCCAAGCTATGTGTAAGATGCATCTAGCGGTGAGCCAGTTGCTAAGCAACCTGGTGCTACTGGTATAGACATACTGTAGGGATGGGTGAGGCACATCGCTGCATGGTTATGTCCACTGATCCACACCTGTTGGTGCGCACAGGCAATTTATGCCTGCTATGAAATAAAAGCCTTTTTAATAATAAATGACACAGCACTTTCAGAACAGAAAAAAGGCTGCTTCGGTTTAGTATGAGATTCACTGACACTTCAAACTGATGTTAGGGAGGCTCAGTTAGTCTGTCTGGTTTAGGGATTTGAGAGCAGTTAACATAGCCCTTGGTGGTGGCTAATATGAGGATTCGACATGAAAATGCATGAAAAGCAAAGGCTTAAAAATTTATAGAACAGGTTTTTTTTTTTTTCTGCAATAAACTAATGTGCTGTAAAATCAAGCCTTACAGTACTTACAAGTATTATCTGTAGCATGTATATAATGATTAAAATGCTACAGGAGGGGCCTCCAAAGCTGTCATTAAATGTGTGTATGATCTGTGTTGGAATCTTTGCATCCATATCCTGTTTTTTCTCTTCTTACGATTATTGAATTACCCCCTTTTTAATGCACACACACAAAAAAATGTCATAAATCATCATAAGGAGGTTGCACTGCAATCTGACTCACATTACCTTTCCGCCACAGCACAGCTTTTTCCCTCAAGCCATTAAGATAGAACGCTGCTCTCTGCTTGTGTGAAACCAGTAAAGACAACCTCTTTGCAGTTATCTGTGAGTAAACAACCAGAGACACAACAGCTTTGGTGGCACTCCGTTAAAGAAATAAAAACATAAAAGGGGAGAGGGGAAAGTTAATCGGAAATAGCAGCAGACGAACAAAAAATCCACATGCACAGAGAAATGAACAACCCAGCTGGTGCTCTGTTTTAGTTTTTAGTTTTTTTTTTTAAGTCTCCTTAGTGGATTGTTGGTGAAGCCAATGGCAAAATGAGACACAATACAAGTCAAATGTACCCCCTAAACCTCAGCAGAGTGAGTTAAGAAATACTCCTTCATTTATATTTCCATTCACTGTCTGCCATGTTCCTCTCCCCTCGTCACACTGTTTGCAGACGATGGTTACAGGATGATCCATGCAAAAACATGAGCAGGCCCAGCAGCATGTGAAGAGTGACAGACACTACATGTGCTTGTGAGTCTAAACACAGCCCTGAAAGACAAATCCTTCATCCCAACATCCAGCCCCCCCCACCCCCAAAAAAAACAAAACAAAAAAAAACAACCAAAAAAAAAAGTCACAGTTGTATGAGGTTAAAATGAAGTGACATCTCACTTTTTTTTTTTTTTTTTTGGAAGCACAACTTTTTTCAAGGTATCTAAATATAGCAACATCTAATATCCCTGATTAGTAATATTTTCTTTATTAAATGTTATGGCTGCTACTTCTGAAGCCACCAGTCTGTCCTTATTGCAAGCCCCAAAGTACAACAGTATCAAACTTAAGGGACTCTAACTGACACTGAACAACTGACTAACCACTAACCAAGATGTTAGCTAAAGCACATCTATCTTCAAGGAGGAGGGGAAGTCGAGATTTGCTCAGGTTTCCCATGCCAGTAACATTAGTCTTAGCTACAAAGTTAAGTACTTAACCACTATAAATAAGTCACAATATGTAGAACGCAGTCCAGTTGGGATACCAAAGGGAGGTGGCTTGTCTGGGGGGTAGGATGTATGGCGCTTTAGGCCAAGTGGCCCACACCTGGACGTCTCACAGGATGGAGGGGATAGGGGAGCGGGAGCGCCTCAGCGGGCAAGGAGATCCGTAGGGCGAGGTCACAGGAGACAAGCCCAGGGCATTACCAGCCATGCCCGCTATGTTGTTTAAGCTCCGGGATTTCTCATAGCCTTCAGATGGGGGACGACAGAGAGGTGGTAGTGGTGGTAGTGGAGGTGGTGGTGGTTGTGCAGGAACGGGACATGAACACACACAGGCAGGCAGGCAGGCAACGATCCGAGTCCGAGCCAGCCGATTGAACCGAGACAAGACAGGAGACAGGAGTGAGACAGAGCAACAGTAGCATACTGTATGGTGAATGCATGCACAGCACATTTCCTGACAATGACAATAACGCAGATTGTCTTAGACAGGCAAACATTTTCCGGAAGTGGAGCTGCTCTGGAGGCAAATCTGGCCTGATTAATCCCTACTGGGAGAAGCCAAAGAACCACAGTTTAACAGCCCATAATGGACAGTGTTACAGTAAATGCACTGAGCTTTCATAACAAGAAATGCACATGTGCAACCAATAATATTTCATTTACATTCCTCAGTAAACAAAGCCAAGCCAGTATGCAATATATCAAACATGAGGAATTTGTATTCGTATTTTGTTTTTATGCCTGTGCATTTTCTGCCATGAAAATGTCAAAAATATTGATAGAAAAAAGGTCAATTTTGCAGATCCACCTACACACCAAAAGTATAAGTACATCTGACCAGAAGATACACACTAGATTGGCTACTGTACATAGAGGAGAAAATATGTGTGAACAGAAAAAGTGTCAAACAGAATACTATTGTGGTAAGTTTCAAAATCCTACTAAATATAACACCTTTCTCACACAGACATTTTGTTATGACAACCCTACTTTTAACTAATCATAATGGCTGAAGTTATATAATGGCTAAACATTTCATGTGAGTCATTTGAGTCATTCAGGGCCTGTACTCAGTGGCAGAGCTGACACCACCTTAATCAGACCCAGACACGTTAAGAGTAACACCTGTGCTTTTCCTTCTGTGACCCAGTCAAAATGTTTACATGAATGGTCTGGCTGGAATGAAGATGACTTAATATATAAAAGGTAAAGTTAACTAACATAGCTGCAATGACTCCTGTTCTTTGTTAAATGACCTGCACATTGGATGCTAATCTTAAAAAAACACACATGTTTCTAAGGAACTGTTATTTATTTTTCATTAAAAACATATATAATTAAACCAATATAAAGTATAGGCCTCATACCATAATTTCCTTCAGCTTCAGCAGCTCATGATCAAATAAAACCAGATAGAAACAGAGTACATTTCTGCAAGATTTTATCACCAAAACCTGAATTGAATTAGATGTTACAGTCGTTCGTGACAGATTGACGACTTTGAAGATTTGTTGGTAGGATTCACACTTCAGTAAAGTATTTAGGTTCTGTTGCTCCTTTTGTTGTGTCACATACATTTCATGTTCAAACCAGATACAAATAATATAATATACATTTTTTCTAACTGTAAGTCTTAGCGATGCCCAATTTGTTTGGTCTTTATGGCAATATCATTGTAATATATTATTGTATGATGAGGTGAAAATGAACAATTAATCCACTCAGCCATTCATTACAGTCTTTACAACATTGCATTAATGCATTACCTGTATAAAATACCACATTTACCTGCTGGACATCAAAATATTTACATTAGCATGCAGCTAGCTTGTTGAAATCCTAATGATCCATCAACATAAATGTCATGGGGATGAAGGAATGATTGAATAATGGCATTACGTCCATTGTCTTTTCTTTTTTTAATCCACGAGACTCCAAACTAACAGTGACTCTGTGGCTCCTCCCAGTGATGCAGCCAATCAGAGAGCGTCATCCTCCATAACCAGCTCCACCTCGTAGTTAAAGCCTGTGAGATTAAAATTCCAGCCTGCGAGTAAATGTGAGAACACATTAGTCAAATTAGATCAACTGCAATCCTGAAACGAGATCAATAAATCAGCAGTTGTGTGTTTCATGGCATCATCATTAGTATTATTTTGTCATTGTACAAATCAAAGCCTATAAATCTTACAGACAATGAAAATATGGTAAATCAAGTTTCTTGTATAATTTGCTCATTGACATTGTTGCATATGTTTCAAGAGAACAGTTGTAAGAGTCAGCTGCACAGTTCTACCAACATGCACATTATGGATAAAACTAAATAAACATGTTAATGAATCAGTTTGTAGATTACATATACTGATGATGAAGGGGAAGATTAAGTCCTTCAGTTATTAATGGTTTTATTTTCCATACAGATTCACACTTTACAACTCAAAACTGCTAAAAATGCAGAATGTGATGCACGCTAACAAATTTGCACTTGGTGCAAAATAAACAAGCAAGCCAAAGCAGCCAGATCATTAATGGAGCATGCCAATCAGCTGGCGTAAACAATGATGAGGAACAGCTAATGGAAACGTGGTCTCATTACCAAACTGCATACAGCACCATTTGTTTGACTGAGAGCAGGGGTATAAATTGAACCCGGGTTGTGTCAGAACCAGCCGAGCAGGCACAACAAAGGCCGGTCTGGATTCATGCCAAGAGGTGGCGAGCAGAAGAAAAGACTAATGTTTTAATCATTAGCAGTAGTGTGGCGGCAACTGTAGCCGCCAACTCAGGCAGCAGAGGCGCAGGCACAGCTGTTTGTCCTCCTACATCGAGAGAACAAGCCGTCCTGTAGGCCTGACATGGAGGAGGCCGCCATCACGTCCCAGATCATGCTTTGTTTACCACCCAGTTTAAAAACCATCTAGTTTAATTTTCTCCGACAGAAAATATCTAAGTAATGATGCGCATGTAAACCTTAATGATGTTTTATCTCATTAGAATCTTCCTGAAAGGGGAGTGTAAATCCAATTTAACAAAAACTTTCATTTACAGAGTGGTTCTCTAATGGTGTGGCAGCATTGATTTGCCTGGTAGAGAATGAATACAGTAGCACTATGAGGCAGAGAAGCATTAACATGGCAAACAGGAAATTTAGATATCCTCCTAGAGAGGCGGTTAACGTCTGATCGAGGCAATTATCAGAGGCTTAAGTCTTCCACATTTCTGTGCAGATTAACACAACATTAATGCCTCCAGATGCTTCTGATAAAATCAAGGAATTAATCCAACAAACACACTTTAAGCTATAAAACAGCCTTTAAGTACTGCTTCATTATGGTCAAATACAGTATTTAGTATATTTCATAAATGGCTTTGTATGATGACAGTGTTTACTATCATATCTAATTTCCTCTGTGTGCTGTCCAGTTTAGAGTATTTGGTAGATGACATTTTCTGCCTTTGGAACGGCAACAAGGCTTTCTGCTAATTCAGCCGACGTGAACTTCAAAATGACCTTTAGCTTGGGTCAAAATGTTTGGACAGTCAAACCCTTTCTAAGTCTGACCTTTCAACTGAAGACCTGCACCAGATCTGAAGGTGACGACTGGCAGATCATTTAGTCAAAATGTAAAATGTGCAGACACGCCTGGTAAAGTTTCATACTGTCTTCCAAATAGAACTCTAGCAGGTCATCCATTTATCAGACAGGGGTAGCTGTTTGTTTACTTGCTTTACTAGTTTCAGCGACTTCCTGTATTCTTCCTCAGAAGCGTCACATGATGTTGCTGTGACGTGTCTAATAGGCTGCTGAGGAGGATTGGTCAGACAGCAGGGAAGGTTTACGCCCCCCGCTGTCGACCTCTTGTCCAGGACCGCATCCCAAGTGTGTGATAGAATGTAAACAACTCCCCCTGTCTGATAAATGAATGACCTACACAAGTGAAGACATGCATCTTGATCACACTGATGATGGTTGTAACCAGAATCATGGCCACTGGCAGATCAGTCACTATTAGTCGTCCTAAAGACAGAGAAGAAGCTGAGAGGTGATTGGGGTTTTTCAGATGCTGCCCCCAAACTGTGGAATGAATGAACTACCTTTGCACATGAGTTAAGCTGCTTCAGTTTCTCTTTTAAAATCCTCTTAAAACATATTGTTTCTCTGTGGCATTTCTTTTTAAAGGTTGGCTTTTATTGTCTTAATGAATAATTACTTTTATTGTTTTTATTCATTCTTCTGTTTTATTTCTCTTTGGGAGACTGTTGTTTTTTAACCCCTTGACGCCTATTGATGCAAACTCGTATCAAACCCTCACCCCCCCACCCCCACTCCCAAATGCAATCAAAATACTATCTACTTGAAAGAAAGAAACACAAGGCAAATTTTTTTTTTCCCACAATATGAAATCAATTCAGGCATTAAGGGGTTAAAGTGTTTTATAAATAAAGTTGACTTGACAGTATCTAACTAGAATAAATCAGCTCCTTCATTAGAAAAATGACTGATTTGCTACAGTATACAGAGCTCTAAAGACTGAACCAGGAGCAAAATAAAGACATTTAAGTGTAGGAGAAGAATTGAATACTGTGTTTGTGTGATTTTCTGTAAAATCTCATGTTGGATTGCAGTAATGAAAACAATCCCTGATCAGTAAAAGCTGTTATGACCCTGGTCATAATTTGTATGGGTATTTTTCTGTATAGTGCCTCCCCCACCCCACCCCACCCTAGTCCTGTAGGGGTGTTGTGTTCTGTTTCTGTTTCATCATTTTTCTTTCCACCGTTCTTTAAAAATGGCATCTGTTCCAGTTTTTCACTCTCTCTCTTGGTCACTGCCAACCTCCAACCCATTCGTGTGTGTTTTTTGCTTCCAGACATTATGTATTCGTTTGAGAATTTGTAAATGGTATATATAGAGTTTTATGTTAGTTTTAATAGAGTGTATTGTTCTAGTAGGAGAGGCTGTTTTTGTTTGACTTTTTCTCCTGTTTTTTTTTTTCGTTTAGAGAGTTTAGATAAGTATATTGTGTTTTGTTTTCCCTATTTTGTGTTGAGAATAGAGTATTTAGTTTTACCTTTTGAAGAAGAACTTTTATTTGTGTTTTAGCCGTACCTTCTCCTACCCTCCTTTCGTTGTTTAATAATAAATATCTGGAACTTTAGTGTTGTTTTCAGTCTGGCTTTTGTATTTGGGAGTTGGGAGTGAACCAAAGTTGGATATATTATGTACATCCTAGTAAACCCCTAGGCTGACAAAGCACTGATGAGAACCAGGTGTAGTTATTCTTTTATAATGAAGATCTGGAGGGTTTTTTGTTAGTAATAAAAAGTCCTGCTCTATAAGAATGATACCATGGTTTTCTCTTAGTTACCTTTAGCTGACTGAATCTGGACGAATAAAAAAAATACATTTTGTTTTCGTCTGCTTCAAGTCAAATATCAATGACAACCTGTATAATAAACACCCATATTATATTCTAAAGCCATGTAGGAAAAGATAGAGTTAATTTGACATATTTTGCTTTGTTTTCAAGGTAAAACATTTATAAAAGCTAATGACATTTATTACATTCGACTCAGAGCTAATACTCTTCTGGCTCTAACACATTTTTAATATCCCACAGCAAATATTTGCCTATTACGGTGTAACAAATGAATACATCAGCTTGCATATGAGCTAAAAGGGTATGAAGTCTATTTTTTATCCATTAATTTCTGTGATATCTGCTGCTGTATCATCACTTTAAAGCAGATGATACCCTGGGCAGTTTATTTGGGAGCTGTAAACCGGCAATGAACCTGGCAACAGCCAAAAAAAAAAAAAAAAAAAAGTGATAAACACGGTCAGAAATTTATTCAAGTGTTTCCAGGCAACAAGAAAACATGAATAAATTGTGAAGAAAGCAACAGTTCTGAGTCAGCTGCATGGACACCGTTGCCCCTCAGAATTGTCCAAAACTTTTTGTGCCACTGCAGCGCCATCCAGATCCAGAGGTTACTTTACCTTCGCTGACTAGGCCTGAACAAACAGCCTTCCCCCTCCAGAGACGTTGGTGTCCCAGTCACTACGGATACGGATCAGCTGATGAGGATTGTGACTAAGAGCTAGTCTGAAAAGATGCGCTCTGAATAGAAATCATCTGTGAAATATGGACTGTTCTTGATATCCTAAAGCTTATAGTGAACATATAAACTTGCGGTTGCAGGAAATCCCCACTTATAAATTATGCCTAGTAAAAAAGTGAAGTAGTATTAAAGCACAATAATAATGGCTTTCAGAATGAATCCTTAAGGCAATAAAACGTACTGTATTTAATCTGGTTATCTGCTAAAATTAAATCAGATTAACTCAAAGCTGGATTTTCACAGTTACCTGTTTTCCGCATCCCTCCATCTGTGGGGCAGGTGTAATCGCTAGCTGCAAGCAGGAAGCATGTCCCCCCACTGCGGTGGTCCTGCTCCCTGGTGCTAGACCTCCGCATGGGGACTCGCTCTTCTGGAGACATTGTCAGGTCGCTACCGCCGCTGCAATCTGCCGACAGAACTGTGACAGGAAAAATGAAGACAGATTACAGTCCTGAAGGTTGAACTTATTGACCCACTTTCTTACTTTTAGGGTTGTTTTACATCAAATCTCTTCTGCTCTTACCAGGAAAATCTAGATAAAGGACACACTGAACTCGCTCTGAATCTGAAACTATGGCCACAAGTGAACAGTTTTACAAATCTGGATATGAGTGAAATTAAAAGGTAAGAATATCAGCCCTAAACGGTGCATTTTATGTTATTTTTTATACTTTATCTGGTTGGTTTCCCATTGATATCATGCCTCATGTTTGTGGATTGAGATGTCATTCTTTTATTCTAAGGATTTAGTGCCGTTAAAAATGCAAAGTAAATGTCCATGGTAAATGTGTAATCTAATAAACATATACCTCCAGGTTTTCTGTTTTCCAAGGGTTGAAATTAACATACTTATTACTAACATATTTATTAGTCATTCTATTTTTTTCAGATACAATAAGAAAATACTGGCAATATGTGTGCAGGCTCAAAGGACACATAAAAACTGAACTAAATGGGCTCTAAAAGGTTATTGTCACTGTTTATTGTGACCTCTGACCCCATGACGTGACGCATCTCCAACAGTTGAAACATCTGACATATGTTGAATGAAACCTGGTATAAAATTCATGTAGTAAATCTCATATTATCTGAACGTAAGACTTAAAAACATGTTAACCCATTAAACCCTAAACCTAAGAATGGTCTATGAGGATTTTTTTTCTCTTATTTTGACTAACTAAAAGGTTCAAAAATATAACCAGAATGATCAACACACATTGGCTTGAGTCTTTTTTTTTTTTTGTAATCCTTTTTCTCTTTTGGTGATTTGTTTTTTGTCCATTTGATATATAATGAACTTTAATAATAATATGTGTGTTTATGTGGATGTATTTGTGGGGATGCCACCTAGATGGGGGGGTGTTCACATGTTCACAACTTTTGTAAGAAATGCTGTAATAAAGTCACTGTTGTTTTTATGGAAAAATGATAAAGCTGTAAAAAAAAAAGTTTGAAAATATGCTGGAAGTCCATTTGCCCATTTTTCCAGAGCACTTTTTCCCCAGATCTGTCAAAATCTAGCAGTCATTTACAATATACTACATGTTATAATCCTGCTAAAACGGCTTCTTCTCCAGCTTCTAGTAGAGCCGTGAGTGAAATTACCACAATGACTCCATAAAACATATCAAACACAACGTCTCAAGGCATAAACCCTTGGAATTTTTCCAATTGCAGTGAAAGCTACAGCCATCCAAACTGCATATGTGCAGGGTGCGTCAGCGATGACACGTCAGGTTTTAAAGAGTTCAGTCCAAACAGAGGTCACAGTAAATACAACCACTTCAGTTTGTAGAAGCAGTTTTTTTCCATGAAACTTTTGCTTTTACTCCTGTACATACATTCATGGAAAAAATTATTTTGACCATCAAAAGTCATCAAAAACAATGGTTTTGCAATCAAGTACTAACTCCTGTGTGTATCATATGACTAAAACAGACAGAAAAGAAAACATGGAATGAAAAAAAACACTGTTTTTGTCAGTACGGTGTCATAGATATTGATGCAAGAACTAAAGGGATTTTGGTTTTTATCAAGAAAACATGGAAAATGGATAGATATCAGCTCTAAAATTAAACTACTATGAGCTATTTTGTTACCATTATATTTGTTCAAAAAATGTACCTTTAGTTATACCAGGCATTAAAATGAACAGGAAACTGAAGAAAACAAGGGTGGTCTAATAATTTTTTCCACAACTGTACTTCACATATATCCAGATTGGATGTTAGAGACTGAGAAATGCATGTGTGGGGTCATTAAAAGTTTCCTAAACCAACAAAAGAAGTGTGTTTATCCACTCCTGTCTAAAACCAGTAACATACAATAATGCTCCCAGTGAAATAATGGCTGAAAACTTAAGTTTCCAAACGTCCACTGTGACAAGTAAAAAAATATAAAGAGTTTGCAGACAAGTAGAGTTGGGTAAAGAGACAGAAGGGGGAGACGGGGGAATCCCAGCCATGACAAACATCAAAGGCCCTCTGATATAAAAAGCCTACGTTAAATGTCATGAGCGCCACCATGGGACTGTGGAGGTCAAAGGTCAGATGGTGTATAGATTACAGAGATGTGTTGTTTTCTTGTAAGCCTCTGTCAGATTTTACAATTTGGACATCTCTGTCTTTTGCTCTGGGATATCTACCTTTTCATACTTAAAGTATAAGGTATACATGTTTTACACATATACACAACACACAGGTATAGTCTATTAGTATCACATCCAGCCTAAGTACACCTCTGCTTCAATGCCAAACAAGTCAATTTCCATCCAAAAACTATTCGAAAACGTAATATAATGATAATAACACAAGATAAGCAAATATTATATGGCACTTTTATGGTGATTTAGTTCAAAATGAATTGTAGTGAGATATATTTTATTAAGATAATCTGAAAAACAAAACAAAAAAATGAAATTTAATTGAGATTTGTGTTGAGAATTGTGACAGAAGATTTTTTTGGATAGGCTCCACTCAGAAAAAGTTGACTAAAAAAACTGCCTGTTATTTTTTCATATTTAAGATGTCCCTAGAAAACAGCTTAAACAAGTGGTGCCAGGCACCGCAAACCCCGCCCCTCGCATATATTGCAGCTTATTGTAGCCCAAAATGTCATGAGATCTATTCTGGGTCACTGCAATCTATAAACCCAATTTAGTGTGAACTGAACCAATAGTTTTGCTGATAGAATGTTAGAAAACAAACAAACCAAACTTAAAACAATACTCCTTACCTCCCTTCCGTGGGGTGGGGTAATAATTAAAACCTTTTCCCTAAACCAGGAAACAAGAGGTGATCATAAGCCCCCTGAACAGTACAACCACCTTACAGACTGTGTATTTAAATGACTTCACCAGATTGACACTGCTAGTGCATGCAGTTTACACATGAATTATTCTATGCTTATTATTAGATATAAGGTTCGGAGACCTAATAAACAAATGAGACAGTGAGAAGCCCAGAGCGTACACCTACCCTGAAGAATGCTTGCGCTATAATTTCAAAAAGTCTGCATACAGAGGTCGACAGTAATTTCCATCAATATTAAATGTGTCAGAGTAAATTACGGACACAAGCCTAAAGGGAAAACAGCCACCTACGGTCTAAACAGCAGATGAACAATCTATACTCATACAGAGACGTTAACACAAGGACTCTGAATTCTTATCAGCATGAACTATATTCTGCTCCCTTATCACTGTGGCAACCAGAGGAACCCTGCGAGGCAAAAGAAGGAGCTGCTGCCGTTCATGAATCTCAAGGGAACAACAGTTCTCATCTCAGGGGGGGATCTGTCAGATGGACACTGCTTTCTACCTGAGATGAGGTCCCTTATGGATTCTCCTCACTGTCACAACATAAAGAACACCCTTCTGTACAAAGTGAACTTCACTACTGAGGTTTGGTTGCTCATAATTTTCTGGTGTGGCTATATGGTCTTACCTGAGCGATTGCGTTCTAGTATCCTGGTCCCTTTGACGTGGCACAAGTCACCTTGAGTGCTGTTGCAGGTGGTGTTGAGATCTGCTTTACAGTAGGAAGGAGACCCCCCCTGCACCACCTGAGGGATGTGTTTCTTCCTCTTCTTGGGAAGCTTCTGCTTGGCCATCGCCAGAGAGTAGTACATCCCAAAGTTATTCACGATAACAGGAACAGGCATGGCTATCGTCAACACACCGGCCAGAGCGCACAATGCACCCACAACCATACCTGACCAGGTCTCTGGGTACATGTCACCATATCCCAGTGTTGTCATGGTTACCACCGCCCACCAAAAGCCAATGGGGATGTTCTTGAACTTTGTATGGACGGCAGCTGTAGGGTCATTGGGCATGGCCCCAATGCGTTCAGCATAGTAGATCATGGTGGCAAAAATCAACACTCCCAATGCCAGGAAGATGATGAGCAGCAAGAATTCATTGGTGCTGGCACGTAATGTGTGGCCCAGTACCCTAAGCCCTACGAAATGACGTGTTAGCTTGAAGATACGCAGTATACGAACAAAGCGCACCACCCTGAGGAACCCCAACACATCCTTGGCGGCCTTTGAAGAAAGGCCACTCAGCCCTACCTCCAAGTAGAAAGGCAGAATGGCCACAAAGTCGATGATGTTGAGCGCACTCTTTACAAACTCCAGCTTCACTGGGCAGAAGGTCACACGCACCAGGAACTCGATGGTGAACCAGAAGACACAAACGCCCTCCACATAGGTGAGTGCAGGGTCAGTTATAATCTCATACTGTGGGCCTGAGTCCGCTTGGCTGCTGTTACGCATCAGTTCAGTCTTGTTGATGATTTCGTTGAAAGCCTCATGAGTCTCTAAGCAAAAGGTGGTGATGGAGACCAGGATGAAGAACAAAGATGCAAAGGCAATAAACTACAGGAGAGGGAAAAAAGAAAACAAGACAGACAAATGTTATAGTCAGATAGTTCAGGTTCTCTGCAGCATATGGGTTTCTACACACTGGGTAAGGAGACGTACAATACAGAGATCAATCAATTCATTTACCCTCGAAAAGGAGTTAGAGTTTAATTAACTTGTGTGACATTGACTGGAGCTAAGAAAGGGAAACAATCTATTCACACGAGCAACAAATAAACACACTCTTCTCTGTATTCCTTGTGGAAATGAAGCATGGGGATAAAGCTGCAGTCAGATTCAATTTACTGCTTTTGGTATGTTGGGAAGCTGGCAGAGAGGAGGAAGAAAGTGGTTAAAGAAGCAATCAAACAGAAGAGTTCAGTTTCAGTGAGAAATGGTAACATTTATTTTTGGTGCGTGGTGATTATGTAGTGCATTTGCATTTTGTACTTGTGGGACAATGTCGTTTTGTGTTTAGTCATATTATATAATTTTCCATGGCACAGTGTCTTAATGTACTTGTAATGTAATGTAACGTTAGCCTGATCTATAATTCATCCAGTTTTTAAATAGGGTATAATTAAAGAATTTAGGATGGTAAAGCAAATATGAAGCACTGCATCCACAAACAACTGTAATTATACCCAATATATTTTTGAGGTGGTCACTTCCTTCAATGAAAAATCAACTTGTAAATGTACTGATATCAACTATTGTGAATTTCTCTCCTTTATGTGTTCGTGTTTGACGTGGACAGCATTATGATAAAGGTTGTGTATTTAATTAGATTATATTATATGCATGCATCTGACATGAATAACACAAAAATGTAAAGAACATTTAAAAACACAGTAATGGCTTAGTTCCTTAATTGCTCCTTTTTCAGTGGTACCAGGTGGTACCAGGCACAACAAACACCGCCCCTCGCACATATTACAGCATATTTTGACATCGATTCAGCTGATGTTGCATGCACTCATGTCAGCATATCAGTTACATCTACAGTATATATATGTGCCAAGTTTGAAGTAAATTGAAACAAAATTGATGTTTTGGGTTTTTTTTAGACATCTGAAATGTTACCAATTGTAAGTAAATGGGAGAAAAAATATTAAAAAATTAATCAAAAATGTGAAATTTGACCTACTTTTCCCAAAATGTAGTCACATTTATTCTGGGTCACTGCCAATCTATAAACCCAATTTGGCATGAATTCAACCAAGAGTTTTGCTGCCAGAGTGTAAACAAACAAACAAACAAACAAACAAACCAACCAACCAAAAACAATACCTCTTGCCTCCTGTTTGAGGGGCCAGGTAATAATGCAAGAGTTTTGGATATTTTTTGAAGTGATGTGTTGGAGGAATTGAACTTCGATGTTTTATTTTTTTGAAACTGTGTACTGTCACTAATATCTGCGACTAGTCATGTTTTTTTTTTTTTTAACCACACCACATAACCATATTTAACACTACCCCTTGGCTCCCCTTCGGGGGGTGGGGTAATGATGTGTTTATTTTGTTAAAGGATAATGATCAGGGTTTGTACTGGGCTTATTGGCACAACACTGCAAAACAACTTCATAATCCCTGTCAGTGAACAGCAGAAGAATTCAGGCATCACTTACACTGTGTCATTATATATAGCACAACACAGGTGTTAAACAACGTTAAATTGGCAACAAATGAAAGACATTTTTCTTAATCGTGCCCATCCTGTCTAGCTGGCAGCAAACTCAGGCAGACATAGGGAACCAAAATAGTTCTCCTGGGTCCTATTTGGTAACCAAGTCATCCATGTTGACTGCCAGCACCCACAGATGAATAGAAATAAGCTCATTTTATTTAGATACATACATTCAGCAACATCGAACATTGCATTTATTATTACTGAATCAAGAGTCAGTAAGGAAAGTGAAGCAATACCATAAAACCAGAATGAATGTACATGAAGCACTGCTTACTTTACATAAGGGCTGAAATGTATCCAAGTGGTTTGATATGGTGACAAACACCAGAACAAGCCAGTATACTGTGTTTCCAACCTTCTGGCAGTGAAAATCTCTTGCTCTGATGTCATGTAGCCCACGTAGCCCATGGATGTGGTTTTTATGCAGATTGTTTTTTAAAACAAGCTATTGCTCTAACGTTATTTATCTGCAAATGTTCTGTATAATCACCAGCTACTCTGGTGTTAGCTACCGTACTTTCCAGACTCTAAGCTGCTACTTTTTTCTCGCTTTAAACCCTGCGGCTTATACAGTGATGCAGCTTGAGTATAGATTTTTACGGTCTACCTGCCTTCAGGGGGCGCTCAACCAGTAAGCGCAAAAGCCAGACAGAGAGATGGAAGAGGTGATGCTCCAAGGAGGTGGCTGGTTTTACACTTAACTCATTCACACACCCTCATCATGGAAAACATGCATATGCATACATACTGAAGAAGAGGACTTCAATGGTTTTAGTGGCAGGAGGAAGATGGAAACAGCATCACTGACTTTTCTAGTTTTCTTAACCAGCCGTTTTACTGCCGTGTTACAGACACTGTTTGGAAAAAAGCAGTGAAGGTATAGAAATAAACACTTAAATAATCTTTCTGTTCACCATCTTTCTGTGTAAATACCTCATGTCACAGCGTGGACAGTCAGTCAGATTCGGCTAATATTCAGCTGTGGCTTAGAGCCTGGAAAATACAGTAGTTTTTAGTCCATTGAGTGCAAGAGTGAAGTAATAGCAAATACAAATGTAACATAAAAGGTATAACAGCTTCCCTTGCCTTATGCACTGCTTTTCCTCCTCTGTTTCCCTCAAATAAGCGAAGAGCAAGCACATCTGGGATAGAAATGACTGTAAATGAGTATAAGCCCTGTACAGTCCACCATGCTGGTTTGTTTATATCTAACTACCACAATTCCTTATGTTCAGGTAGTTTGCCCTGACTTCCCTGGAACTCTACAAAGTCATGAGTCGTGGCTTGAAGTCATGACTTACAGGCTCAAAAACCACCATGAACGTTATGTTACGTTAGGTCTTGCACAGTTTCTTTCAAGCTTAAAATTTTTATCTTCTTTTAATATAAAATTTACTATTTTAATGTCTATTTTGATTAAAATTTTTGTTCTTTGTGATTTTTATGTTTTCTTATGATATATCTTAACTTTCTCTTTTCATGGTTCTCTTGTGATGCTTTTATGTTTCATGAAAAGCACTTTGGATTGTCCTGTACATGAAATGTGCTGTACAAATAAAGTACTAAAGCCCATGACTGAGAACGTATGGACTCCAGTTCACTGGTGTTGGTAATGCACCTCCATAATGGTTTGCCAGAAAAAACTCAAGAGAAGAAAAGGCAGGAGTGAAGCTAGCCTGGACAGCCATCTGGTTTACTCAGTGTGTTCAACAGACTGAAAAACAGTCTGGAACTGGGCCAGTCACTGTGAAATATGCCCGATCTATTTTATACTGGACCAGTCACAAGTCTGGGGGGTGACTGTTTTGTGTCATACACTCTGACTTCTTTTTGTCATGAGTTAGTCAGTTCCAAGTCTGAACATCTCTTTACAACTGTTGTCGGTTGTTTACTTGATTGAAAAATAAAGGTTGAATAACACTACATGCACTATTCTTAACCCCTTGATGCCAGATTTTTTTTTTTTTTCCAATTATGAAAATAAACTCAGGCGTCAAGAGGTTAAAGCCAGCACGGTCAATTCAGTTCATTTATTTGGAGCAGAAGTGGTTTGATGCAAATTTGCTACTATCGGCATCAAGGGGTTAAATTTCTCTGACTACAGCATCACATCTGTCTTCTCTTTGATTGGTTACTCACTTCCTGTTACTCCCTTGTTCATATTTGGATTCAAGCCCTGTGATTCCAGACAGATTTCTCGTTAAGAAAGACGTACGGCTGGCCAGGCTAGGGCGAAGCAGCACCATCCTCAGAGCTGACGAGATAAGGACGGCAAAACAAGACTAAACTACTGTAATCAGGTCGGACAGGGCTTTTTTCCTGCGGTGTGTGTCTATATTTTTTGGGTCATCTCTTTGACTAGATTCAAATTGATTGCGCCAGACTACTGTAGCTATGTTTTCTCTTATAACGTCCCAAAAAGCAAGTGAACTTCCTTGTAAAAAAAAATTTTTTTTAAAAAATAGTAAAGTGATTCCATAATAATTATAATACTGAGAATATTTTGCACATTTTGATATGCAACACATGGGGTATCAAAGTATATGAAGTGCCTAAAAAGGTGATTATAAACAGGTACAGCAAAAACAGACTCCTAAGGGTTGATGAAGAAAACCAGTTTAAGCTTTAACATCATAACTATAAATATAACTGGAAATCAACCCTAATATAGTAGAAAGGATTATTAAACTGCTAAAAACTGTGGCCACATTTATGATTAAAGTTCAACCTTTAACGCCTTGATGCCTGAATTTATTTGGAAAAAAAAAATCACTTGTGTTTTTGCTTTCAAATAGATAGTATTTTGGTTGCATTTTGGAGCAAAGGGGGTTTGACGCGAATTCACAACAATCGGCATCAAGGGATTAAAGACCCACAACTTTGTCACAACTTCCAAATATATA